>JAPYYX010001169.1:0-29801 GCA_030522605.1 Cremastinae sp. B BG-2022a | reverse complement strand
GGTTTTTGTGGACTTTCCAAAAAGTCGTCCGACGAAAGTGCAATTTGGAAGGAAAAAATCGAACGCTTCGCGACTAACGGCCCGACTCAAAATCTATCTATTCGATGCTGTAGTCGAAGGTCCAAAGAAATGCTAGATACCGCCACCAACCTAAATTTTTCGATTTTAGGGACCCGTATTCCAGGTCAAAAAAGGCATGGGTCTTTTGGACTCAGTGTGACTACTAAGGGTTAATCAGCTTATTAATATGTACAAATTTGATTTCAAAGTCATCAGTTGCATGCACATCATAATTGACTGCGAAAGTGAGTTATATAGTCCAACGCATGTCTATTGACATGCCGCATGTCGAAACATTTTACTGAAGTGAGCACGATTGGACACAATTATTAATCGAGTTTTGTGTCCGCCGTGAAATTGAGTACACGCGTAGCACGGGATAATAAATAATTGTTTTAATTCTCGTCAGCTAATAATCTTTTGAGCAGTTTTAAAGTTAAACTTAAGTCAATTTTGTCTTTCGCTTTCTTCAGAATATTAAAATTTTTTTCATGGCCCTTCTTTGAACCCTTTCGATCATTTTCACATTCTACTGATTATAGATTCAGTTGAATAGGAATAATTTCGTACACTTAATATACAGTATGTATGTATATTGTATATGCATTCACATTTGTACATGGATGAATAAGATAATATACGTAGAAAAAAATGGAGTCACTAAGTTATTAATTCTATTGACCTAATTCTCGAGTATCTATTTATTATAGCGTCTCGGTTATTTTTGTCATTGACCCATCAGAACAAAGTGTTATAAAATTTTGTCTGAAATAGTGATGCAGGCACAGAAAAATATGTGTATCTAATATGAAACGAATGCGGCAGAGAGTATCTGACATGAAACGAATTCAATAAGTTGAAACATTGATATAGACTAGATTTAAAAAAAGTTAGGTTGATGAAAACGGACACTTACGAGTACGGATGAGATAGATCGATGAGAGTTTGAATGTCGTATAGAGTGCTGGATTATGGAAAATCCATCGCATTCCTCGTCCTTCCTTTCTCCCTTCATCTACAAGTATTTCTCTTCTCTCTCTCTCCGTCTATTTGTTTCTTTTTCTCTTTCTCGCGCTCTCTCCGTACTCGGCACGTAATTGACTCGGCGACCGCTGATGCGACCGGCACTTTGTCATTGAATAATGGAGCAGTGCACCAACGCGCCTCGTCCCGCTGCATCTTCTCATTTAATCTCTGTCTCTCAGTCTCTTCGTCTGTCCTTTACCATAGTATAATTGGATTTCGATCGTTATTCCCGAAGCTTTTGATCAAAATAATGTACTTGTATTTCATTAATCAAAAATGGACGGGTAAAAAAGGTTTTTCCTCGCTTACTTTCCAGAATAAAGCACGTTTATCATTTTTAGCTACTTTTTAAATCGGATCTCTGTTTCTATGAAAAATGTACAGAAAGAAATTGATAGCTTTCTTGAAGAAGCCGTTTTAAACTTTTTTCGTATATGCGCTTGAAAATTATAAAAAATATAACTATATCAAAAAATTCTATATAATTTTTTTCGAATTAACAGCATCATTCCGAAGATTAACATTTTTTTTCCGATTGAAACACATTTCATCTCCTTATTCTCACGAGAGCGTGCATGAAAGAGATCCAAGATAGAAATAAGAGAAAAAAGTGCTGCCCAGTGCATGTGACAAACTGTAATATTACTGCCATGTAGCAGCGTCGCGGCGAGCTTTTATGCTCTCAGTGAGAGGTGACTTATGTCGTTCTTAAAGTATGTCAGTATAGCCCTTGAGAATTAAACGAGTGGCAAAAGAGTCGACAGCTGCAACGCTGGCAGAAGGAGAGAAGCTCATTCCAGTCAACCACACATGAGGGTGGCAACGTGATCGTCTCGCCTTTTCTCGTCTGAACGCGCTTGATTTACTCTCACCGCTGAAACAGCATTAAAAGAGCGTAAATTAGAAACGCTACTTATCATCTAAGTCCTCTCTGACTCTCGTTCGTTTTCTCGGTTGCAACTGATGGTCAAAGGCAAGGTTTTTCGCGCGTTGCTTTCAACTTTCAAACGAAACTTTCTTGCACGTTCCACCCCCGTAATTTTCACCTACGATTTTTTACGCGTGACAAATTTTCGTGTCAAGCGGGCCATTTCTCGCGGTACTGAGTTTTCCAAATTTCATTTCTTGGGCAAATTCTTTTACTTATTTCCGTGAATTAATTATTTACGGCTATTTTAATTCTTATTTTGTAAAAAAAAGTCTGGTGCATAATTTTTCTTTTCCTTCTGAACAAGATTATTAAAAACTTTTTTCATTTTCTTAATATTAATATTTTCTCAACTTTTCAAAATATTTAAGGTATTTCTTGCGTCGCAGCGATTTCTTTAGATTTCACTGAAAAGCTTTCTTTGATGTTATATGTTCAACTGTGTAAATTTTCAGGGGTTGTTACCGATTGAAAAATCAAAATTTTTATTATTTAAAATCATCATTTTTCGCAACTTTCACAACCCATAAGAGCACGTGTTATCGCGATACTAACGACAAGTATCTCGATTTTTTGGTAATCAAGCCTGTTGAAATTTTGCACACATTTTTTTATAACATCAAACAAGCTTCAATTAATTTTTTAGAAAAATCTGAAGACACAAATTTTGACGATTTTGTTTAATATACATATAATAAATAAATTTCCCGTAGAGTCAATTTGAAATTTGAGAACGTTGTTCTTGAGCTGATTTTCAATAACTTGTCCCAATAGACTAAAAAGACCAGTCTACAGAGAATATGAGAAAAAAAGAAGAAAAAAAATGTCGATACCTCTAATACTCACGAAACGAATTTTCTGCTCATCCTATACATATAGAAAGCGTACTAAAAAGTGGAACGCAAATTACGAGGTAAATTTATTATTAGCAATTTCTATCATTAGGGCAATAAGGTGATGATTAGCATTATAACAAACTCAGTTTTTCGGAATCTTCGCACTGGTTGGGTACATATACATGTGTATACGCGGAGGCTGTATCTGCGATGTTTAATGAGCAAACTCTCGGAGCGGTCCCCTGTGGTTTGTTCTTGCTCGCTGTTTATAATGCGATATGAATATTTTAGCTTTGATCACGTATGATAGGATTTCTGGCTTCGTGCATATTGATGGCGAGCCTCATATGTAATACTGACTCCGTCAGACACAGTTGAAAGAACACACACGCGGCTGGGGGAACGAAGCACGAAAATGGAAATATATGATGCATTTATACGAGCCGGGAAAGCGAGAGGACACACAAGCAAGTGCAGCAGCCGGTGAGAGCTTGGGCTGCTCCATGAATTTAGCAACGGGATGACCGGCTGTTCGGTACCGAAACATCAGCCGGCATACAGGAGAAAAGCAAATCTCTGAAATGCTCTCGCGTGCAATCGATTGCAGGTGCATACTCGCTGCGTTCACATTCGGCGGGCGCGTGAGTTACAAAAAATTCCAAAGTTCAAAAAGGCTCGGAGATAACACGGTGAGAGTCGTTACGGTGATTTTCTGCAAATACGCTCGATTGCTTTTTTCGAATCAATATAACGGTCTGATCTTTTTTTTTTAACTTGATTCATCTGTACCGTCCATGTTCTCCCTTTTTTTCTCTTTCTCTTCTCTTCCTCTCTCGTATGCGCTCTCATTTGTGTTCCTTCTTGATTGATCAAAAACCTTTGCGTTTTGCATCACACTCGAAATTTTTTTATCCAGTATCTGCGAGAGAAGCTTTTTGTGCGAGGGCAGGTGTCAGCTTATTTAAACGGAAAAACTGTGTGGACGTGAGAATGTCACGTATGTATACAGATTCTCAGAGCTGATTAAGTTTGGAAAAATGCTACCGCCAGGTAAAGTAATGAGTATACATGTATGCAATATTTTGTCGGATGACATTGAGAAGCAAAAAACGAAAGGAGAGAAAATAATTCTACACCGAAGAGCGCATACGTCCCCTATCAGGGATTTAATTTTATTTCGTCCTCGACCTAATATTTGTTTTGGTTAATCTCATGGTCGGTAGATTAACGGTTGATCGAATGAAATATTTCATTACCCAGACTTTGGGCTAAATATTTGCTTCAGCCTGTAAAGTTTTGACCCTGGTTCTAGCAAACATTTCATCTTGCTTCTTTATCGTGTGATATCTGCGCGCTCTTTAGCATTTTTTCAAATTTTGCGAGAATTATTTATTGTATGGAATTTTCGTAATAGTCATCACCTCTTTTGAATTTTCTATATTCACCAAGCAGAGAGAATTTCATTTCTTTGATGAGACTCGTTTATGAATTCTCTTCAATCACGCTTGGTATTTTTTTAACTAATATTTATTTCCCTTTCCCAAATCCGGGTGGAACGAAAATTTGTTGGTTATTATAGCATTATTAGTTTACAATTAATGTACGTGTATTTACCTTGAGAAAACATTATTTACCTATACTACATTGTGATAATTGAGAATAAACGGAAAATTATCCAGGGTAGATTTTCTAAGAATTGTGCAAATTCGAAAGGAAACGAAGAAAAAAATGTGTATTGTATTATGTTAGTATTGCTATCTTGTACTACACGATACAAGCATTCGACTCTTTGCTGGACGAGTTTCCATGCCTGAAGCTGGATTCTGGCGGTTGTGACAGGATAATACACGGACACAGTTGTGAACTCTCATACACGAATGGAACGGTTAACAGGTAATCCATTACCGGAATTAATATCTCCAGCAAATTGCGTTTCTCATAGGATGCAGCGCCCGAGATGAGAGAGCGAGAGAAAAGACGTCGTCGGGAATACAGAGAGCAATAGAGAGAGAATAGCAGCGTTGCTCTAGCTCGCGGGGTGGTCGAGTTGTCAGCGGGCCATTACTAATTCAGAAGGCGGTTGCTGGGCCCTAGAACGGTATACGCCATCATCCAGACTACGAGGACGCATTCTGCATAGTGTATTCGGGAACACAATGGCCCGTGGATGCGAGTTTTGAAATATGAATATGAATACCGAGTTCGCGCCTCGTCGCGGCCCGAGTAACGAAGACAACGAGCTGCGTGCAGGGACGTGAGACGCTTCGAAGGAAGACCGATCGATGATGAGTTACTTCGGGGGCTCTTCTCGAGACTTACTCCGCTTTTGAAAATTCATTGTGATAAGATGAACTTTCTTTTTTATTTTCATCAAAAATACTTTTTTCAAGAATAAAAAAGTACATCAAGTAATGAATTTTCTCCTGAAAAAGGATGACATTCTTATGATGAAGTAAAGAAAAGTTCAAATATCTGGGCATAAATTTTCCGATTTGAGATTGTCGCGTTTATTAATTAATTGTTAATTGTTTAAAATTTTTTTAAAATCTAACAACAATCTGTAAAAAGTAGAAATGTTATAGACTTCGATCTCAACTCGCCCATAAAAATTGCACAATTTAGAAACAGTCAAGAAAAAGTGCATATATCGGCTGCTCCAAGTTCGCTATATTGGATTCGTCTTTTTAGGTCCGATCTCATTTCAAAGTATGAGAAACATATTTTCACATGGAATGTCCATAAAAGTGAAATAATCTCACAATCAGAAATAACTGAATTTTAGCTTATTTTGGCTACCATATATTGGATCACCTATCTTACAAATTTAACAACGCATTGAAAATGGTCGGTAACATGATAGATATCATTTTAACTGATAACTAACTTGAGATATTAAGACGGGATAATTTTCCCTCACCTGCCGTGGTCGTGGTCCGTCGGCTCTGACAGGGCTCTAGAAACGATATTATTTATTTATTAACTATTTTGACTGTTACGTCGGGCGCCAGCTAACTTAAAGTTAGCAAAATATGTATATTTAGGGAAGGGTAGGTTGGGGACCATACGAAATCGAGAATAATATTCGTTAATATAAAACAGAGTACAGTAGTTACATTTGTCGACTTTTACAAGTTTTCAATTAATGTCAATATTTAGATAAACAAGAAATAATGATAAAAACGCATATTTTTGAGAATTTTTTGCATTTTAGCTACCATATTGAATATATAACATGCAAATACAAAAAATTCCTGTTAAACTTAAACTTTAAGTATTACCTCTGACTTATTTATTATTGGGACACAAAATTTTTGTTAAAAAAATGGTATAAAATCGATGATCTTGGTCGCTAACGGGTCAAAATGATGTTCCCGTTTCCATTTTTGTGAATGGAAAAGTCGACCTTTCCAATCGAATAAAACCAGCAATTCATCATCACAAGAATCCAGTCGTCGAATGTTTTCTCCCAAACTGTAACGTATAAAATACACTATTAGAAACGACGGAATAATACGATGCGCGTAAAATCTCTTTGTTTTTGATTGTACTGTATGAGGTGCCACTTACCTTTTTGAAATTTTATTGACCACTAAATATTCGGAGTCGTTATTCGTCTGAAATATGTCAAACAAAAAAAAATTATTCCTAACTCATTTTGAGCAGTAGCAAAAATTAGGACTGTATGCAAATGCGCAGTTACCCTATGGTGGGTGCAGATGTGCGCACGAGTACGGGTATCGGTGCGCAGTACCGTAAACGATAGTTGGCTTTCTCAAATTACAGTCTAATTGTTAATATCAATTTTGCATATCGTTTAATGGATAATAATGGGATAGACTGATCAGAAATAGAGATTTTCGACACTGGAAAGCTTACTGTTGGATCAGCAGCTTTGACCAACTTTTTGAAAAGCTTCATTAATCAGATACGCCTCTTTTATTTGTCGAAGGATGCGTTTTGGGTGATGACCTAGTCATTTATCATGCGCATACCCGAATTTGCAAAAAACCTTCTTTTTGTAACTTACGTATAGTGAATGCACGCGCACACTTACTGGACAAGACCATGCGCACACTTACCTGAGTCTGCTTAGACGAAACTTTATCAGCATATGTAGCGTCCGCGAATGTAAATTCTCACAATGAATATGCGAGGTTGAACGGTGGTTACGTCACACGCCAAATTAATCTTATGTGACTAGTTTTTTGAGGCTGTCGGATGAGAACTGTTTTGTTTTTCAAAGATACGGGTTCTTATTAGGGTTGCCATTTTTCATACCTTTTACATAGAAAATAGCCCAAATCTGGCAACCCTAGTTCTTATAGGGTTTTGAGTGGGTGGAGACAAATTCTCCTGGAAAGGGCAAAATGCAACTATTGGTTGAAAATAAAAGGCGTGACAAGCTGAGACATCGAGAGGAGTGAAACAAATTCGAAAATAAATAATTTTTCTTTCGTGCAGCTGTCCGTCATAAAAAGATTAAGAACGCAAAACTTCGTTTCTGGCGAAAATCATAAAAATTCGGAAATCCCCGATCTGCGATGAATTATCGGTAATATTGAAGAGTTTGAAATTATTTTCAAAAGAAAATGCAGGAGGTTTGAAAAAGTCAAAAAATAGAAAAGAATTGAGCGTTAAGCGCTCGAAAAATCCCTTTTTTATGATCGCCCGGCCGGGCAAACCTTTTGCCGTGGCGACCCGCGTCGGGAAATACCCGTTGAGTATGCATGTACTCAACAACATAGATCAAAATTACGTCATTTCTCCGATAACGTAAGTAGTAGGTATTTAACTGGACATAATGAATATGTTTATGCACTAAAACAATCCGATATCAGAAATTTTATATAAAAGTTTTCAAATCAAAGATGACAAAAATATATTTTTTTTTCTTTGAAAAACTTTACTTAATTATCCTGACAAAATGACGGGGTCTTACTCCTCGATAAAGGCGCGTTAAAACTAAAGTATGTCAAAGTATTAAAAGGGACCTGGAATAATTTTTTTAGTTTCAACTGTTTTCGAGAAATTTAGTTTGCGTACTCTTACCCGCCGCGCACACTTGGACCACATGACTCTATTACAGTCAACTCTCTCCTGTGGCAAGCCATCGGGAATGGTGACTTTTGCTACAGGCAACTTCTCCTCCATTCCCACTTTCAACATCCTTGCAGCCACACCGATGGTATATGGGAAGACGCGTGCGTCAAATATGTAATTCATGAGAGTATGAAAATCCATTTTCAAAACGCGCGTCGAAAAATAAATTCTATTGGATTGCGCATGGACCACAAGGGATCAAAAAATTGCCGTTAGCGCGAAGTTGCCCGCAGCGATGTTGCTACAAGAGAGAGTTGACTGTACTGTCCGTTCTCGTTACGTGGTCAATATACGTTCGAAGTTTCCATTTGCCTTGACTAACTGAATATTTTTCCCTCCTTTTGCAATTGAACAAATCTGAAATTCCATAATCATCTGTTCAATACCACGGTCAATTCTTTTTCGATACTAATAAATTAATAATAAATTGATAAATAATAATAAACCCTACGATTGTGTGGCTTGTAAAAATGATACTCTATTTTCTTGCAAATAATCGAGTCTCGGAATCACAGGCCTTACGACTCTGCACAGCTCGTTCAACGATGCATCCCTCTCATTTTACGTGTATTCAGGTACATCCGTGTGCGTGTACACAGATAAGCGCCACGGACTCGTCGACTGCTGGCTTTGATTGGACACGCGTCACGTAACGTCGCTGGCATAATTGGTAACACGCCATGTTACGTGCCTCGACGATCAAATTACCCTTTTATATCATCAACGTTCTAAAGAAAATCTAATTCGGTTCTCACATCGAAAATGGCCTCTTGTTCTGCGAATGAAGATGGACTGAATATATAGGAAAAAAATGAAAGAAAACAAAAAAGTATTATTTTTATAATTGCGAAGCAAGAATGTACTATTATTGATCTGGATATAATTTTTTTTCTGATAACGTTTTAAAAAGTATTAGAAAAAATGTAAAAAGTATAAAGTTTTTATATATGAAGTTTAAAGTAAATCGAGCACGATGACTCGTTCTTGCACCTTCGTATCTGACTCCTGTATCGATACATACATATGTGTATACATACATACGTAGGGGAGCGGAAAATTGCGGATCAGCGAGCAACATAGTGAAATCACTTTACGACAAATTTGCAGTATCGGCGCGGTCGACCTCACTTTTCCGCGATATCGGATTCGCGTGGTGGCAGAGCGATCGTACGAGGGGAAGGAAAAAGGTTTTGTACGCTAGTTCTGTGTCGAAAGTCCACGTTTTCCTTCTTTGAATTGCTTGCTATTTTACTTTTTCTCTCTTTTTCCTTCTGTCTCATTTCTCCCTCTCTCCTTCAGACTCTTTTGGGTGTTTCTTGCTTTTTCTCTCCAGACGTCGATCCTCCACGTTCAAAGCGCGACTAGAGTGTTCCAGCATCAGCTTGCCATCCCACAGAGTTCGCCAAGATGCCGGTGTGGCCGTCGCTCGGCAATAACTGGTAACGTATTACCACTTCTAGTCGGTTGAGCGCATTTAGATCGCCTATTTGGCGAGGCAACGGAATAATTTAACGTTTTGCTCGCTTCGACCGTATACAGGGAATCAAACCCTGAGAATATTCTAGCGCTTCTCCTGCCTCTGCTTTCTCGTGCTCTTATACCCTTTCTGTGTCCATCTTCCACTGCTTTCATGGTACACTTTTCTAAACTCAACCCATTGGCCCGTTGAATTATATTATATTATATCTCATGGACTGTTGGCTTTCTCCAGCTCCCTTTTTTCTATCTCTCCACCGTGCTATTTCGAGAAAATTCAATACACGCAAGGAGATGTAAGATGAAAAATAGATGTATACATACATACATATCTATAGTAACGATTATCCCGGTATATGGGACAAGCGATTCGTAGAAACCGAATTCCCTGAGAAGAAAGGGAGTAACGAATGATCGGATATTTACTCGAACCACTGGGAAAATCGTCCGCAATAATTTTCCGTTAATATTCAATATATCCACCGATTTTTCTATGTTGATTCGCCAGCGAACATTTGAACTGCCACCGAAATTTATTTTTGGCGAGTGCACACTGCTACTTTTGCCACTCTTATTTGTTACATACTGAAATAAAAATGAGATCTTTTTTATTGCTGAAAAAAATGTGATCCCACATAGCCAGGCTCCATCGCTTCCAGGTCATTTACAATTTCCTTACGCTCGAAAGATACTGTAAATCAGTGAATAAGCGTTGCATTTTTGAACGAGTCGAAAGTCACATGTTCGAGGCCTTCGATCTCGTTCGTGTAATTTTTCGCGCACCGGGTGCTTCAAATGTCATCCTCTCTCAGTCGAAGATGATGAGACGCACGTGCTTACGCACGCAACCGCGTTCCTATATATTGTCTGCATATACATATATGTGTTGGTTCAGATATCTGGAGTATGTAAACTCGTGTGGAAAAAGATTGGGACAGAAGGGAGGGAATGAGAAGTGACTTTCGTGTTGCAAATGGCTCGTTTGTAGGAGCGAGCGACTGTCTTTTCTCTTTCATCTCTTTTCAGCATCTGTCTGGCTCTCTTTCTCCTTTTTCTCTCGATTCTATCCCGATGGTACGTAAAGCGGACGTGACTTACGTGCACGTACGGACCGTTACGTGGGTCGAATATACGCCATCCCTTGTATGAACGTCCCCGAATTGTCCCGCGGGAACAGACCCACTTTTTTGTTCCTACCCCTCCGTAATAATTGATGACCAACTTCTCCGACGCGCTAAATAATTCAATTTTCACGGTTTGGTGATAAGTTTTGCAGATCAAATTTCCATTGACGTGAATTTCTTTGGGAAAAAAAGGAATATCCTGTGCATGAAACAAAAAGGAAACATAACACTGTTACTTTTTCATCAAAACTTTTTGATGAAACAATAAAAAAACATTACGTGAATATGAGAGGAATAAATTCCGGGGCAGCAAAAAGTTATCTTTTCAGGCGTTTTCGACTCTGAGCAAATGTTCCTATGGTCTTGGTAATTTCTTGGCTTTAATTGCATTGTGGTTACTTGGAGGTTGAATTCATGGTACATTCTGGTCAGATAGTCCTCGAATGAGTACCAACAGAAAAATAATATTAAGAGAACAATAAAACTTTTCAAAACACAGAATTGTAGGTTTTGATGAAAATGTGGCTTCGTGCGCATCGATATTTGGTTTACTGGTAAACAGAGAATTTGCGGAAGGCTATCGGTATATTTCATATAAATGCTGAGTATGAATCATGTACATGTTTCAAAGGGACGGATCATAAAGCGATCCACTTCCAATTCAAGGTCTCATAATGAATAGGTATACATAAAGTGACAATCTGAATCTTATTGATTGCGTCGAAACTTCATCGATTCTCCAATAATTTATTTTGTCCACAGCCACAGAAGCGGATAGAAATTGTATTGATGGTACCGAAACACTATTAGTTTTCCAATAATTTATTTTATCCAAAATTACTTTAGAGAGCCTGGGTGGTTTTGACCTGTATTGATCTTGTAATTACTACTATGAAATATATTAGAGACCCAAATGATTACAAGTTCAAAAGACTTATTATGTTTGTGCAAGAATTGAAACTGGTTTGCAAGATATCATGAAATTTCTGCGTCCTTAGCTGAAGTGATAAACATAAAAAAGATTAGTATAGTAAAAATAAAATTTTAATAAAAAAATTGTCAAAGCTGAAAGCAATTTGTTTTTCTATATGATGTCGGCGATTTTCAATGAGAAGTGGCAAATATAGTAAACCTTATTTGACCCATGACGTATTTCCATTTTGATGTATGTACGTGTGTAGTAGCTTTGATCCAAAAAAATCATGAATTCTGATTAAGATTGAGTTGTATTCCACAAAATAAAAGAGAGAAAATAAAGGAATTTCAGTATACAGCACATTTAAGGTAGTACTATCGGTTTTAGAGCTAATACCGTTAACAATTTCACGAAACTTGACATATTGATACCTTATAATAAGTATATGAACCAATTAAATTTTCAAAGGTTTTCAGAGAACTGAAAAATGGTTATAAAGATTACAAAATACATGCTTTTAATTAATTAATTACTGATTACTCTCATCACAGACTCTGAACCCCAAATTCCAAGTAACCAAAATGTTCAAAACATTTTTTTCATAAGGATCAATGTTAAAAGCATGTATTTTGTAATCTTAATAACTATTTCTCAGTTCTCTGAAAACCTTTGAAAATTTAACTGGTTCGTATTCTTATTATAAAGTACCAATATGCCAAGTTCCGTGGAATTCTTAACGGTAGGTCTAAAACCGATAGTACTGCCTTAATAGAGATAATCAACAAATCTGTATTCAATATTTGAAGAATGTTGAATGAACTATCATTAAAATGTTGATGCAGCAATTTTCAATCTATAGTTTCCGCTTGTATAATCTGCTGAGAATCCGGGGAAAATCGCAGCTAAACTTTCTCATCGTTGATGGGAATTCAATTTCGGTCTAGAGCTAATACGAGTTCTGATCAGCCTCTGTTCACTTTTCACGCTCATGATTGATGCACGTCAATCCATTGTGCAAATTACATCAGTTTTGGATCATTGTTCCATATTTACGTTGATTACATTAAAAGAAAACAAGACAAATTTTATTAAAATTCCGAATTTTGGAAAGAATAGTTTTGACCCAGATCCCATCTTGGATATTCGTATTGAATAATAAATTAATAGAGTACTAGATTTAAGTTTATATGAGGTTCTCAATTTAGATTCATTTTCTTCAATAGTTTGCATCTTTTGGGAACAGCCATCATCAGTTGAAAAATATGTATGAGATTGAATACAATTTGACGATAGCATTCTTCAGCATAAATAATGTGAATATGCAAGTTTTTTATATATTTATCTTTGATGTAGCTCCTTAGTGATTCATCGTAAAAAATGTATTTTAACGTATATCAAAATATTCGTTTTTAATGCATATCAGCATAATGAGAGGAAATATCTAAGCGTATCAACGAAGCCTATTGATTGAAGCATGTATTGAGAGATTTTCATGATCATTATAACAGAATAATAGTCAGTCAAAATGTTCTATTATGTATAATCAAGAGACGCGGTAGCGGCTCGACGCCAAGTATGAAAGAAAAAGAGAAAATTACTTATATATAGTAATTACGTTAGCAAATCACCAAATTTCTTCCTCGAAGAGAAAATATATTTTTAGGAAACTTTCGGTGGTAGACGCTTGAGGGGTTTCAGCATAAAAATTGAAAAAAAAGTGTGCGAGTGAATGTGAGAACGGAAGTGACGATGTATACGATTCGAGATGAAGAAGCTAGATGTGAAGATTGTGTGGGAGGGTGATGAGAGAGCGGACGTTGGACAGCCGCCGGGGACAACATATCGAGAGACCGGGCAGCTCAGTGGGATAGAGAGCAAGTTCGATCCGATAGATTAGAAGCAACGCTGAATCGACCGAGATGGAAGTAGAGAGAGCTGCGAATGGAGAAAGACAGAGCGAGACAACGTTGGAGGAGGCAGAGATGAGCTAATCCTCTCGATGTCGATCACATGCCACTAGCAATAGACGATAGACTCACATAATTCGACTCCCCCTCTTACTTCCCCTTGAACAAGTTACGCCAGGCTTGGGATTCTAGAAACCAGGACATTACGATGAAAATATATTCGTCACTCGCAAAAGAGGGAAAAGAGTATGTTGATAGATTATCGAGTATAGAAATCTTGATCCGAAAAAGTCCAAAATTATCGCAAAGAAGACTTAAAGAAAAAAAGTATACTATGAGGTAGAAATGAATAGTACGACGAAGCTGGAAAAAAAAGAAGAAGGCCGTGTATACATATACAATACGTGTGTGATAATATCTTTTTGGACTCGGGCGCCTAGAGGTGATAACTATTGGTGAGATCATATAGTTACACGAGCAGAAAACTCGCTGAGCAACAAAAGTGAAGGAAAAAACGTTCCAGTCGTATTCTCTGTTTTTTTTTCGCTTTTTTTTCTCCCGTTTTTTCTTCTCTCCTTCTCTATCGTTCGTCTGGTAGTGAACATAAATGTGAGTGAGCCACGATAAAATAACTGTTGCGACCGCACGGCAAATGCGTGATGTTGCGATAGCGTGCCGAGAGCTTGCTCGTTGCTTCGCTCTGTAGCTAGCGCGAAGCGAAAGTGCGTGTGCTCGCGTGAAAACGAAAAGATAACCAGTGCGGCCTCTGTGAATAGCCGACGTGCTTTTTCAAAGCGATCCTGTGTACGTTTCCACGTCGATTCGTTAACGAACAGAAAGGCGCTAGTTATGGGAATTGAAACGCTCGCCGGGGCAGGTCAGACTCCCTTTTGCTTACTAACGAGTCGACACAAACTTGTATTATGTACGACGAACGGGCGCTGTGCGCGTGACCATTTCAGCCCCATTAAACTGATGCCGTTCCCGTTTGCGCCACCACCGCGAGGACAGTAGCTATTCCGTTATACCGGTACGTTTGCTCTGTGGCCTTAAATTAAATATTCGGTGTATCAACATTTCTCTCTTCCTCTGTTTTCTCGTTCGTTCTTTTTTCATTCTCTCTTTCATCTTGGATTATATATCACGTGACCCTTCTTTTTTTATTAACTAATCCTTCTGCGCGACCCTTTCTGTTCTCATTTTTCTCTCGAATGTTGTTGGGATCCTTGCAAGGTACTTTTCATTTTAGATTTTAAAATAATGGCTCACTCTTCACCTCTCACGTTCAGAATTATAAATCCTCCCAATCCCTGTCTTATCGATTTCATTTTCATTTTACAAAGAATGAAATGAAATTTCACATGAAAATTATCTTTATAGCCATATAATTCTGCAACTTGTCATTTATCTAACGAAAATTCGAGGATTCATCAGTAATCTTTTTTACGTAACGTTGAATCGCACGGGAATAAAGTTCGCGGTAGGAGTGAGCAAACGAGAAAAAGAAGGGAAAGATGGAGGTTGCATGAAAATTGTCTTTGCCTCGCAGCCTCGTGTGTGCTCTCAACATCTCCGCTTCTCGGTCAACACACTTCAAAAGTCCATCGTGGTACTCGAGAAGCACATAGACCGGGAGCTGTGTTCCGTGCAAGCCTCCTCTTCACCGTCACTGTCATCGGGAATGTCGCCGTCGTCGTATCTTGTGACAACACATTCTGCGTTAACGTAGTACGCCCCTGGTATACGTTGAGGATATCCGTTTCAGCGTAAAACTAGAAGGAATTATACACGCCTCTTCCTTTCTCTCTGTCACTTCGTATATATGCGCGCTGGATGTTATTTCAATCTGCTATTTGATTACTCCTCCGTGCTTCTCACTCGTATTGCCTATTTTGTTCAAAAGCCTTTTGCGGTGATCACCAGTTGAAGCTAGAGAAAAAAAAGCAGAACAGCGTGACTTGATTCCTCGCTGTAACTCCGTCTGCTTTGCTATTCTCTTTTTCTTTCTCTGCTCGATTTTTTTTATCTTTCACACCTATCGCTGATTAGTTTTCGGATACTCGAGGGTATGATTTTTCAACACGATTTTTTAATAACCTCCATTTTTCCTTTTTTATTTTTCTTATTCATTACTCGTACTCTTATTATCATTTATATTATTACTATTGTCATATTAGATAAAAAAGTAGCTGACGAATACAAAAGTCCTCTGAGATGAATACTCGTTCATCGTCATCGGGGTGTGAAGCGCGATCTTCATTATTACAGTACGTGCTGGAAGGCAACAAAGCCATTCGTAGCCTGACAAAAAGCTCGCGGCTAATCGACTTTTGAATTCCGCGCAGTCGCTTCCGCAACTGTTGCTGTCTCCTTCTCTCGCCCTTTCTCCGTTTCTCCGCATCGAACTCCCTACACTTTTCTCTACCGCGGATATTATATCCCTCGGGGGAAGCCTAGTGGAGCTCGTCGTAAATAGTTTCTCTCGGCTGCACGTGACTTTACGAGCTCCTCGCGCGGTCGTGTGTGCTTGCGTGTACAAGACTCGCACGCCGCGGTTGAGCCACTTCTCCATCTCACTTAAATCCACCCCTTCTTCTATCTTACTCCCCTCTCTGACGACATTCCACTTTTTTGCTTCCGAGCTCGCCCCTCTTCTGCCTTCCAAGAGAATGGAAGAAATGGCCGCAAGAATAAAATAGTATTCGTTCGAGCGAATTCCGTCTTCTTCTTCTTTTTTATTTTCTCTCTTTTTCTCGTTCTGTCCATTAGGGTCTATTACACACGCCTCCCTTACCCTCAACCGTTCTCGTTCGATCGAAATTTTCCACTTATTTTCTCCCTTTCCCAGTGCCTTGATTCGCACCATTCTTTGATTTTTTGGTGTTTAGGTGTGACGGAATACCGATGCTCGGAATACGCGTTTACTGATGGTATCGGGGTGGTATACCACACGCTTCAGAAATTTTTATAGTTTTCCAGAAATTCAACTTTTATTCTGTTGGTATAAGTGTTTGAATGGACCACGTTCCCGGAATTCGCTATTGAATAAACGCTCTTTTCATAGCCGCACCTGCATATACTTTTTAACGCTGCTCTTTGCACAAACCGTAGTACGTATATACGTTCGCTAATTGGCAGCCGACACAAAATTCGAAAGGTATGAACTCATTTCAGCGTACGTTATTATGTAATTCTTCACAGCGAAAGAAAATTATCCGCTTTTCCGCGAAGACAGATAGCAAGCTAAAATAGGACGATTAAAATTTTGCAACCAAAATGGCCACATTTTGAGTGCTTAAATCATATAAGCTACAAAAGTTTTCATTCAGCTTTACAAATAAGCTAAATTGGACAGGGTATCCTACTACAAACGCCTGACATCTCGGATCATAAAAGTTTCCAATATCACGGATACGGTAAAGTTTGAAAAATTTCGATCAATCAATTCATCGGTTTCTAGAGTTGGCCAATCGCATGCATCGGTCAGGGGATTGCAGCCGGTGGTAGGGCATTTTTCACCTTTGCTTTCCCACGCTTAAATGATTTAAATAAATTTAAATCCATTGATAATTAATTTATTTGACTTTTTATACTTTTTGTTGAGCCTGCGAGCAGCTTTGCAGTGGAAAATCTCTGTTGGAGTTCCCTTTTCTGCTGATCACGCCTCCGGACACATGTGACTGGCTAGTTTTCAAAATCGATGAGAGATTGAAAAATTAATGCATCTATTTTTTTTTATTTTCTCGTATTCGTGACATCGAAGGCTTTTGAAATCCAACCTGCTGGCCGCTCGTTACATGTGGAAACCCGATATAGGAAATAAAAATTCACGATGAGGTATTATATCCAAACATCATCTCAGGCTGTCATATTTTTTACCTCACTGAAGTTGAAATGCGATATTTAAAAAAATGAAGTCATTTTTTTCAATCAGTCCAATGTATATGTATATTTTTTAACAATTTTAAATAATTATTTGTAAAATATTTATGAAGTTTTTCGAGTTCTAGGAGATTTAAGCTTCTGATTTTAGAATTTATGTTATTTTTTAGTACGCAGCAGATGTATAGAGAAAAATTCGTAAAATTAAAAGAATCTAAAAATTCAATGAGCTGTGAAGTGTGAAACAACGTGTTATACGTACATATTTGAAATTTTATGACTATCATTAAGTTTTTTCGTCGAAAACAATCCTATGTGACCTTATAAAGATTTTCTATCTCGAGAATTGTGTCCTTTAAAAAAATGTTTCGATTCCATGCCGCGAGGTCGAGATAGAAAAATAAATCCCTATCCTACAGTCAAGTGTTACGTTTTTTTATCGTCTCGGTGACTCACTCTCGTAAATTTAAATGAAACAGACACGCCTGGAGAAATTTTCCAATTTCTCTGTATTTCTATTCGTTTCATTTTTCAAATCCGATGAGAGATACCTTTCGATTAAAAGGAACGACGTTTGATCAAAAATCCGATTAACAAAAGAATCGTGTCGAGGTATATTTTATTATTTCTATTATGTATACTCGCTTGTGTTGATGTCTTTCAGATTTTTACTCGCGTTCTTGCAGATAAAATGTAGGGAAACCTTTATATACTCGCGACTACAATATTTAATTTGATTTTATATTTGATTTTATTGAGATAAGATGATTAGTATATCTAAATTAAAAAAAATCATTACCTAAATATAAATGTAAATGTAAATATAAATGTATAAAGGATATGATACATTTTTTTATTTGTACAATATTTTCAAATGTGATGTTCAAAATTTTCCGTCAATTCTGTTTGCTCGCTATCGATTCGCAAAGGATAAATACACGCCGTTCGAACTTCTCTAATAACTACTTATTTTTCTTGTCGTCTATGTAGTAATAGTCCCCATCAGGAATAACTCACATACTATCTCTTGATGAGCAGTAACAAAATAAAAAGTGTTCAAGGCATGCAAATTTGTCCCTGTTTTGAGAATTAGAGTAATGCACAATGCACAACAGTCCATAAATACTAAAATAAATAACTCATTAAAAGATCAATTTCAAAATTATCGTCGCTTCTGGAAATAATCGTGTCTATATATTCCGGTAAATGTGCTTGTATCTTTTTATTTTCTTATTTCGATCCACTATTAATATAATCATTATAATGGAGAAATCAAAACAACAATGTTCAAGAAAAATATTTAAGTACAGAAAAATTGGATAACTTGTTATTCTGTAAAAATAAAAACTAAATGAAATTATGCGAGAGAATTGTTAATTTGGGTAACGCATATTATCGGTAAGGTTTTATTATCGAACATAAGCCGCTGATGCTAATCCACGATGCTCCCTTTTACCGCTGATCTCATTCGACGGCCAAGCAAAATTTTTGACTTTGCATGGGATTGATAATCGCCTTAATAGGGTGGCCGGCGTTTCGGTCATTAAATCAAAGCTTACTCGACCCCGTAGCCAAGGAAAGGAAATTGATTGGGTCGACGCTTCCTTCCACTCCCGGTCGATAGTCGATACATGTTTTCAATATGGGTTGAATTTTTCGTTTTTGATGTACTTTATTATCTCCACTCTTGACATATTTGTAGAAATCTTATGATGTGTAGAAAAATGAGGACTGATATTCATTTTTTTCTGCCAATTACATCTGCTAATTCATTCATCATGAACCAATTTTTTTATATTGGCATATGGTATATTCGTTCCAAATAACTTTGAAATTTTTCGCACGTTTCGTTTTTTTTTCATTTCGAATTCTTTGCAGAAATATTTACAAAAAAACTGATATTCACATGCATTATATGAATAAATTAAAAGGCATGGAAGAGAATGTGATACAGAATTCAATTTTTCATTCAAGTATTTAATAATAAATTACGGAATCGAATTTCGAAAGGACAATTTCAATTTGATTGCGCTTATTAAAAATAACTCCTCTCTAATTTGTGAAATTTTTAATACATATACATTTATTAATCGTACAATTTATATAAAAACCTATTTTATTTTACTATATTCGTACGCGGTACCGATACTTTGTACTTGTATTGTATTGCAAATTCATTACTCGGTGTATTTTTTTTTTTTTTGAGAGAAACGTATTTCTGATAAATTTGAATTTACCGACCGAAAAATATTCTCTGGGGATAAAAGGATTGTTTCGAATTTCCGGGCGAAGTCCATTCGAAAATGTTCTCCGTTAATGATTTATGGGAGTTTATGTATGGGAATTCGGGGTATGTAAAATACTCGTTGAGAGAGTTCATTATCCGTGAAGAGGAAGTAGAATAACTAAAGCGCAACGAAGTAAAAGCGTAACACGTTTTGCAGTGGTAAAGCCTGACGACACGCGTACCATTACTACTGCTGATGGCATAGCGAGAAGCAGTAGTGGATAGTGACGATCACCGACCAGAAATGTGAATAGTCATGGAAAAATCTATACATGTATACCTTGCAGACGATATAATCGTTTTGGGTTCTATCGTATGGCCGAGTAACGTTACAACCAGAATGACCTCGGAAACTTGGATAATAGTGAAAAAAAGCACCGAGTTTCTAAGTCTTGTGATACAAAAGAAATTTCCAGCGAATAAGTCTGCTCACTGTTTCTTGCATTGCCAAATTTTAAAAACAATATAAATTATATAAAAACAACTCACCGCGAGTGGATCCAGTTTGAAGCGTTTTTTGTAGTTAGCGATTTGTGAGTCAAACCGTGTGACACCGTAAAAAATGTCTATTACATTTTACAAAAATATCGAACAGAAAAATCTCGAAATAATAAAAATTATATTGAAAGCGTTTTCCTCCATTGTTGCGAGCTTCGAAAAGTTATCTCAAATGCAGGTCGAACGTGAAAAAGAAAAAAGTTTCAGTCCCATTGTCGCGAGCTTTTTTAGGAGAACCTTACATTTACTTCAAAAAATATTTCAATGCGTACGATAGAGTGTACGAGGAATGAAGCAATCGTTTTTTTTCGGAGCAACAGCGGGGGTTGTTTCATTTTTCGCTTTCTTTTGATCTGGCTGTCAGTTACGTGCATCGCCAGTAACATTTTCCCTGTTCACTCTTTGGCAGTGCATCGGT
Source organism: Cremastinae sp. B BG-2022a (assembly GCA_030522605.1). NCBI lineage: Eukaryota > Metazoa > Arthropoda > Insecta > Hymenoptera > Ichneumonidae > Cremastinae sp. B BG-2022a. The sequence goes on along the minus strand of JAPYYX010001169.1, from coordinate 9,343 downwards.
TTGTGGAACTGTACGATCTCCCTCTTGGTTCCGTTTCGTTGTTCCACCACCCTACAGACGTGTACACATCTGCTACTGACGCTAACAATGCTCGTATCCCTCGAACAGAAGTTCCAATCGTCCACTGCGTACTACGACGAGATTTACAGACTATCTGCTAGCTGGATTTCAAACCAACATTGTCTTTTCTTTTTTTTTCTCTTTGTTTTCTCTTTGTAAGCATATACACACACGCGCGCGCTACCGTAAACTTTTCCTATAAAAAAGTTCATTCGACAGCATTCTCTTTTTCCTTTATACTTACCGTAGCGAACTTTGAATACACCCTTTCGCTTCACCTTTTCCATCCTTTTGTCTTCATTTTCGTTTCTTTTCTGTTTGCAACCCTAATCGAGGTTGGGACAGAGTCGTTCTGTAAGACAAATGACCGGTTGATGAAATAAATTGGCCACAAGAGGACGGGTTCGGGGACGATATGATAGAGGGGTTAGTAAGATCGCAGGTCAACGCAGTGGCTGGGCAAAGCGAAAGGGTTTCCCGAACGGGACGGAGGTATATGCGCTTGCGAGACTCGACGAGAGAGACGGTGGAGGCGAGGGAGTTATCGCTAGAGGCAACGAAACAGAGTGAGAGGGAGCCAAGGAGACGGCAAAAGAGGGGCGGGGGGGGGGAAGGAGGATGGGGTGAGAGGTAGGTGTCACGTTCGTTCAGGCGACGGATACCTGTTGGTTGCCTACCCTGAGGGTTACCGGACGCCGGCGCCTTGGCGAGCACGGGCGTCGTTACGTCACGTGGCGCCACCGCCGTTCTTCGAACCGTACACCCCCGCTGCACGACTTATCGTTATACCCCACATTTCCATCCTCTCCTTTCGCCATCCCCGTTTTTCTATCCCCAGCTATATGTATGTATACACCTATACATATATTAATTTCTTTTCTTATTTTTTTCTGTATCTACTTTTTCACATTTTTTATTTTTCCCGTCAACGAACTTCTTTTCCATCTTCTCCGTCACCCTCGCCGTCTTTTTCCCTCCGCGTATACATACTCGCTTCACCTCCTCGTCTATTTATTAAGACCTTCTTTCATGTACTCTCGTCATCACCTTATGAACGCAAAAAGAGAGGAGGCGCGAGGCGAGTTGGGAAAAAGAGCGAGGAATAAAAAGAACGTGCCTTGGTGCTTTCGCACGAGAATTTTGCGAGCGTACACCACACACGTTCGCAGCTTCCGGTCTATCTGCCGCATCAGAGCATGGAAAACGCAAATTGGAAACGTGAGGTGAAAGGTTGACGGGAGAGAGAGAGGCGAAGAGAAGTACTTTTATAGCGAACCTGCAGCCCGTTTTGTATCTCGCTTTCTCCCTTGCATATCTCTTGCTACCCATCTGTCTGTCTCTGTCTCTCTCGCACGCTTTTTTCGTCGGGCATGTACATGAGCATGCGGTTTTTTCGTGGTTGACCGATTTTATCAGGTTCACTCTGTAACCGTATACACTCCGAGTTCTTTCTTGTGTCGTAAATTGTGTACACACCAGATTCCCCTGAAGAGAGGAAGGGAGAGGGAGAAAAGGATTTGCGCATCGAATTACCAATGGCAACACGTTGCTCTGTCATTCTCGTCCAGAGCTATGTTGCACTGTTTTTCCCCTCTGGTATAGCTCTTTTTCTAAAATCCGATTTTCCGGTACGTAATGTTTCCACAACATGTCACACATCATCTCGCTTTTTATTGACGAAAGGATTTTTGCGAAAACATTTTTTAAAATGATGCCGTTTCATTGTGCGGTCGTGAATTTCTTCACTCTTTTATATTTTTTTTCGTAAAAAGTAGTACATCTCGATTGCACGCTTGACGCGAAGTGTAACAAGACTGCATTTTGCTCGTTTGTTGAAACTTAGACATATGTTTGAGAAAGGGAATTGCTCTGGTTTATTTCGCATTGTAAATTGAATCTTTGCGCCCTTTTGGATGCGAGGGCTGGAGACAATGTGGAACGGAGGTATACAACTGTGGACTACCGGAAACTAGATCTCTCGTGGCGAGAAACATCGTCGTAAGGCTCCACTCTCTCCTCCGCTGCAGTATATAGGACGCTTGCTCTTTTATCTTTCCCAGGAGAAAGATAAATATGGAGATTCGAGGCCGCACTTTCTATATCTCCCTTTGCAAGTCGCTTCTCCTCTCTTTCTTGGTCGTAACGCTCCTGAGAGGGAAGATCTTTTTCTTTCTCTCTTCTCAGAGTATAACAAACTGGCAGTTTTCTTTTCGAGGAAAAAGAGAGAGAGAGAGAGACAGTGAAACGGAAGAGAGCTGACAAAGAAAAGGACTCTGGGAGGTGGAGACCGTGCCAGAAAAAAAACGAGATCGAGGAGAGAGTTCGAAAGAAAAATAAAGCTTTTGCTGGGCCTCGTGGAATATTTTACGACCGTGTGCGCGCGTTGCGTGAGAAAAACGCACTTTCAACGTCAACTATTCAATGGCGGATCAATTTTCCAATATACACTTTTCACACTAGCCTCGAAAGTGCGTTCGTATTCACACGTCCTTTCCCCCCGCTTTTACGTCGTTCTCTTTTTTCACCATTATTCCCCTGCCGTCCGGTGGTTGCCGTTCCCCTCGTTTTATGTCGATCTTCGAAAATAACATGACGAATCTTTTTATTCAGTGATTACGTCCGTGTGTATTGTGTTTTGAAGGTTTTTTGACTATAAGATTTCTTGAGAAGTAAAAAAGAACTATTGAATCAAGGGATCATTAATTCTAATACTTTTACGTAAAAAATGATGACTTCTCGAAATGAAATAGGAAAGAGGGGGAAAAAATTTGAATTCGAGAATGCAATATCTTTCATCCAAAACAGTGACGAGACCGCAGGTGTACATAGACTCAACATTCATCAAGATTGAATTAATCCTATTAAGATAGGAAAAGTCAATGACGCCTCTAATCCCTGAATCTGACCGGTAATTGATTTCGTTTTGTTAATACCGCATAGTGTGACATAATTAAGTTTGTGTCTTTGTCAAGCAGCATGAATGGTGACGTACCGATAAAATATATAGTTAATCCTAAAACAGATGATAAAATCACTAAAAACTCATTCTTGTGAAATCGTAAAGTGTAAACGGTGCTGATCATGATTTTTGAGTTATTAGGAGCGTTCTAAAAATTGACAACATTTTTACGATATATTTGTGGAAATTTTTGAAAGTGCTAAAATTTTCAAATTAATAGTCATCAACATAAATTTTGCTCCACGCGCTGACTTTTCGCTTTTGACGTTTACAAACAATACATAACAGATGTCCGGCTTGACCTCTCTGGCACGTGTTTTTCACTTCGTAATTATTACCTACACGAAGTATCACACAAGACACCTGAACATGCTTTGTGAATGTACTACCTTTTTGACAGGTTAGGGAACTCATTTATATTCATAAATCATGAAACCTACGTATACAGCTACGAAGTATATATGTATACACTGCAGCTAACAAGTTTTTTTGTGATTTTATCATTTTCATAAAGTATTGCGTTTTAATTCCATCACATCCTACTCTCTATGATCCGGAACTTCATCGTTGAGGCTAATGTACAGTGATGAGAAGCTTTTGATGCTTAAAATACGATAGCGGATCAATTCATGATTGAGGAATGGACGCGTTTTATTTTTGAAAATTTCTGGCATATCAGTTCAGCTTCTCTGGTATATGAAAGTACGATTTAACGATATGGTACATTAAAAATATTGCAATAAGAGAGGGGAGATCGCGTGGTGACCGGACATATCGGACATGTATGTGTATCCTTTATTATTACTCCCGTCCTTTCTCTCTCTCTCTCTCTTTTTCACCTCTCGCGTCCTACCTCTATAACCGCTGCAGTGTTGGCTAGCACACCATTATATGAGAGTCATTCCGGTTCTCTGGCCTCTCTTTTTCCTTCGCATTCGGCGTGGGTGTGCGGTCACTCGCATTAGTCCATTATCTCAATCTAGAATAGTCTAGGGACAAATAATAGGCTGCACATTCAACGGAAGAAAGAGGGAACCGAAAGAGTCTCTTGTACATATGCGAATGAACAGTTTTGCATACTTATGATCGTATATGGGTCAGTTCGAATAAAATCGACCTACCGAAACTCAAATAGAGATTCTGATTCGTTCAAAAGGAAGTATACATTCAACTAATTGAAAACGTACCTTCAATTTCAATGATTGAAATAGTTATTTTGAAAATTATCATGGTAATATTTTTTTGTGAAACTTTGTGTAAAAAAACAGTACTCTTTAAAGTGATGCTTTTAAAGGTGTTCTGTATCGTGCAAAATCGAACTTTGCTATTTTTTTTGAAAATTAACAACTTCCGAAAAAAGAACCACGTTGGCTACAAAAGAGTAATGTGATTCACTTCTTTTTTCTAAAATATCAAAAATTTCTAAAAAAATGGTAAATCCGTTTTTGATCTGTCTCTCTCGCACTCGTATGGGTTAAACATCACCTTAAAATCATGTAATCTTATTCAAATCAATTCCTTTGTAAATTCATCGTGTTTTTCACCTGTCAGATACTCGTGTTTGACTTGTTGGCTTGAAAAGGTCCATGCCAGCTCAGGAAGTAAGAATATAGTGAATTCGTTGAGATTGTATTCATTTTTCCTACCAATTGTGGGAATGGCGCATCATCCATCTCGCGATGCATGAGGACTATAGTGGCAAAATATGCCTGTATGGAAAACGCTGTACTCGCAGGCTGTACTCTACAGCGATTCACCGCAACATTTTGGGAAAGGGAGAGAAGAATAGAATATGCTTCTTTGTATTATCACAGACGGATTACAATGAATGCTTTTTAAAAGATAAATTTCATATTCTATCAAAATTCACACAAAATTTTTATGAGTTTTTCATTAAAAGACTATTTCGAGAATTCTCGATAAAATGCGATCGCGATATTCGCGAAATAAAAGTTACAAACCATGCGACAAATTTTTATCAAAAATGACTCGATGAAGTTGATTATGGACTTTCGATTTTAATCGGCATTTGATTAAATTTTTTTTAAAATTATTCGTGGCATCTTGTCAGTGTGTATGTCAATTTATCGAGCTGTTTAAAATCCCAAGGCGAATGCAGGTCTCGGATCGCAAATAAATTTTGTTTTGGCTCGTATAAACTTTATTGTATTTATGCAAATTAATCTTTCGTCGGGTTCTTATGCATGCGCGAGTGTAAAGCGTCACAGAGGCGTAAGGATAAAGGGAAGGAGAACGTGAGACAGAGCGACGTACGAAAGGGAGGTAGGGAAAAAGCGCGTGGGGAGCGAGAGAGAAAGGGAAACTCGAGAGAGAGGAAGCAGGCGCAAGCGCCTGTCCGATCGATGCCCCCGTCTCTTCCGCGCGTGTATAAAGCTCTCGTTCATGGGGGGGTGCACGACAGTTTCGCGATAGCACTTGTAACATGCGCCGCGTCTCGGATCTCCGGGATCCTGAGACCGTTGCAATCGTGACCGTACAGACTCTTCGCTGTTTTCCTTTTCGGTAAATATCGCGACTCGACGCTGAATCCCGGATGTATCCACTTGCTGAGAGTCGCGAAAAAAAGACGACCACATAATCTTCCCGATCTTCTGAGCTTCAGAGCGCATTTTTTGAAAAATCTTGTGGAGAACGCTTTTCGGAGGGTCTAATCGCTCTTCAGGATTCTCCAACATCTTCCAAGAAAATCGTCTCCGCTACTTTTATTTTCGAGGCAAAGAAGGAGAAAGAATCATCGTTGTTGGTGTGTGGACGGGATAGTGAATGCTGAGAGCCTCCAGGCACTTTTCGCGTCAAGTAGTTGAGGTCGACGCCGCGGTCAGACGTAAGAAAAAGTGCTCGTCCCGTCTCCCGATAAGGAAAAAGAAGAGAAGAAAAAAGAGCGCGAGCGTGGGAACCTGCGTGAGTTGGAATTGCTTTTTAACGAAGAACATAAAAATCAAGGCACAATCTTCCAGTGATCGAAGGAAAAAAGTACCTCCATTCCTGTATTCTTCCACAGTTTAATTTGAAACTTCGCTATTTTTTTTCACCGGAAACGTAAGACGGACCTTCCGTAAGGAGATTTTAAATATCAGGACAATCGTAACTAGAAAACGAGAGAGCCGAAATTATTTACGCGAGGAGAAAATTTATGGAGCGAACTTGCTGGTGGCTAAAGGCCGAATCGTGGAGAATCAATGTTCTGTATCACAAGCTCTCTGCTTGCAAAGTTAAATAGAGAGTGTAGAGAACGATTTAGCGTAGATACACCGCTTGGATATAATTCGGCGTGAATCTCATCGCCGCATCCGTTCCCCTGGACCGGGCTTTCAAGTTTCGGAATCAAATCTGAGACTCTCAGTTTAGTGTGCTACATATTATACGTGCGTGGATCGGCGAGCTCGGAGCAAAAGCATTCGTGAAGTGTGTATATTATTTACGATCGAGGGAGCTCGACTTTATCGTCGAATCAATCCACGAGTCTGCGAATTACGCGTAGGCGCAGTATTCGTATAGTGATAAATTTGTAATACACATACCTGTGTGACGTATTTGCATATGCCGTATTCATGAAATAATATGCGTGTATACACATAAACGTAAATCATATATCTCAAAGGGAGAAACTGACGCAATTTTTGCGAGCATTCAGTTTGTGCAATCAGCTTCAGAGCTTCGCTGTGACGTTGGGTAACTATAGGGGGCTGGAGCGGTCGTTCGTTATTCGAAGCCAGTGGGAAATAAGATTGCAAAAATTTCGCTGAAAGTGTGCTTCGATAACATTTTTATTCTTTTCATTTTTGTTTTTCTTCGTTCTCTCGACTGTGCTTCGTTGTCGTTTCTCTCGTTTTATCGTGTATTATTCTCGTGTGGCTCGTGCGCGACGACAGTGAAGACGACGGGGCACCATCAAGCTCACTGCTCGCCGGACGCGGTCGTCGTCACCAATACCACCTCATACGTCGACCACCGACCGGCAAGGAGACGAACAAGAAGAAGAGCCACCCTCGTCGCGAGAGCTTTGGCTAACGCGCAACAAGTTAAGAGGCTAAAGCCAACGATTCTAGCTAAGCCGAAGCCGCAATGTGACATGGATATCCTCGCAGTAGCTTGCGCCACCATCGCAGCCGCCCTTTATTACAATACGATCAACGCCGGTTTCGTTTACGATGATCGGTGAGTTCATTCAATCGAGATTCTTGTCGCGATTAATCCGCAATAAAAAATTTCACGCGACTACTTTGGCAAGCTTTGAAAACTACTCAATTCGTGCTAGAGAGAAGTCTTGCTGTAAATTAAAATATTCATTAAAGGATTCTTAAAGCTCTGCAATGAAAATAGATTTACTTATTAGAAACTCTACCGTTTGGTCTTAAAAACAATCAGAAAATGTTTTTTGTGGCGTACTACCACTTTCAAAAATGTAGAGAAATAATCTTGTGAATAAAGGATATAACAATAAATCTTGAATAAATAGATTATATCACACGATTTCACAGTAGACAATTTGCCTTTTCGGAAATTGAAATTTCGAAGGTTGTGATATCTGTTCGTCTGGGGATAAAAGCAGAAGACGTCATATGTCAGGAGCGCGAGATTAAATGTTTCTCGATTTCGTTGGATTCATTTTATTTATTTTCGCTTTGCTGCACAATATGGACAGACTATTGATCATATGTGTACGACTAAAATATTTGGTTCATCTGCATATTGAAAGTTGATGCACTCGTCCATTTCCCGTAAATCTGTTTATGATTGAAAATCCGTAAAAACGAATTTTTTTAATAGCACACGTATATTCGAACAATTTATTTTCATTATTGACGGTTCAAATGTTTCAATCATCGTATTAAGTTATTAGGTATGAAGGATTTTATAGTATTACGTATCGTTTTGAAATAATTATAGGAAATACTCTTAAAAGGATATTTTAATTAACGATGATAAAGGTAGAAATTGTTTTACTATCGAATATCGATATTTAATTATACAATAACATGATAATCAAATGTAAAAATTTGAATTACGAGAAACAGTTCATATGTTTTGTAGCAACCATTATTTTCAGCGTTTAAACCGAATGAAGAAAGTAAATAAAAGACGATATTCTAATAACAGCGGCTTTTACGGTCGAGTCATAAAGCCGGAATGACCGTGCCATTCGTATCATTAAAAGCTTTTTCATTGTGTTTGTAATCTCTGATAGCTCGGAAGTGAAAGATCGCGTGTCAGAGATAGACAGGTCCGATGCGTGGTGAATCTTTTGTTTCCCTCTCAGCACATTGACTATGTCTCACACACTATGGGCACACATATGCTCATATATCAAGCGATTAGCTAAACTATATCTCGCTTTTCTAGGGTCTAGCTTCAGTCTGAGACAATGGGACGCTTGACTAACGAATATCAACACGGTCATTACCTCGTAAGAATAATGTCCGAGAACTTGAACTTTTGCCATTACCATATTAGACTTCTCGCAATAAGTTGCGTTAGCCGTAACAACACGCTAACTGTACAATCAAATATAAATCATACACGTACCGACTATGTTTCGAACTTACATAGTGAAAAAATTATGTGCTCTCATAGGAAACCACTGTAAATACGTCAATAGTTTTAATGCGACAAGATTTGTTTATACACAAATATGTTTTATGCATTGAGTATATTACGGATGCTTTTGATATTTGCTTTGAATAGTCACAGATACACTAAAAATGAAATTAAGGGTGCCCAGTCAAATCCCCAGTACATCTATTCTTTTTTCTAGGCTGATTGTAATATGACATGGCTATGAAAAATAATTTTTTCATCAATTAAAATCAATTATATATAGTTCGTAGTTTATTTCATTATAATCAATCAAAAAAATAAATAATTATTTTTTGCTCTTGTAGACATAGAAACTAACTAGTCTCTATGGTCTTACACATGAGCCGAATTGTCGTTTTATTGAGTTTTCTCAACAAACACACCCCGGCAATCCCAGCTTTTCTTTTTTAGTATATAAAGTAGAAGATATGAAGTGCTTATAGAAATATTTTTTTAACCCTCCGTCTATGTAGGGGGGTCGATTGTGTCCGGGCCAAAATTACTTTTCCAAATTTCTCGAAAATTTTACTTCACATTTGTTGAAAAAAAAAATATTAAAAATAAAAACATCCGAAAAATTCCTGTTCGTATTTATAAAGGACATCCTAAAGATGAACCACGAATTTCTTCAGATTTTTTTATCAAGAATTGTGCGCTTGGTAGCGCGCCGCCGAAAACGACCCCCCTACATACGCCGAAGGTGCTAAAAAACCCTACATAGACGGA
>JAPYYX010001168.1:0-29831 GCA_030522605.1 Cremastinae sp. B BG-2022a | reverse complement strand
AAATCAATTAACATAGCAGATCGAAAAAGACCATTTTCTTCGGTAATGAAACACATTTAAACAAAAATGAATATAAATCATCAATTAATTACTTGAAATGAGACGTTAAAGCTAATAATAACTTAACAAATTATGAGAAAAAAAAAATTTTCGTACTTTTTGCAGAGGTACCCCATTTTGACAACTGAAAAAATTTTTTTTTCTCATGAAAATTTTATTTCAGTTGAAAATTGAGTTTGTTTCCTTCAATTGTGATTAAAAAACAAAAAATTTAGCATATTTAAACCCTTGGAATCGGAAATTTCTCTTAAGTACCCCATTTTGCCCCCCCCCCTCCCCTAATCATCACAGATATCAAAAAACAATTTATCAGATGTAAAATTATGTCTTACACTATATAAAAAAATGTATGAAAGAAAGTACTGAATGGTCCATCGCTTTAAGTTGAGAATTAATAAAAATTACTGTTAATTTTTAGATTATTGTACTGACAATCCGAACTATTTTATGTTTTTCAGTTCCTTCCTCGTTCGGTTTCATTTCACTGAATCTGAAGGAATTGAACCATTTTCATGCAGATTTTCCAAGGAAAGATTCTCGCGGGATCTCTCGCCGTCGCTTTTCTCGCGCATCAACGATTTCCTGATGACGTACGAGACGGAGCTTTATCGAAAAGCAGGAGACTGTATCCTCTCTCGTTGGACTCGGATCGATCCGGGCACTCTTTCGAAACTTTCTTTATCCGCAGCCCGTCGTGTCGAGTCCACCGAGGCAAGATGGAAGCGCCGAAGATACTTTTCGTACTTTATCTCTCTGTTTTTTTCCGCGCTTTGTGCGGCGATGTATTTCCATATTCATGAGATTCCTCGCTGTTTTTCTTCGGTTACGACGCTCCGAATATTTTCTCGCTCGAGCGATTGCCTTGACAATTAAGACCACGCGGCATTTTCAGCGTTGAACTCACTCTGCTTCCGATTTTAAGAAAAATAGGGACGTTTCCGCAGTCCATGAAAGTTGGTGTAGCAAAAAAACTTGAAAACTATGATTGAAATCCAAGAAAAAGAAACATTTGCGAATCACCGGTTTTTTTGAAAATGTATGAAATCACTTTGTTTTCGATTTTATGGAAAATAAAGAGAATTTCATAGTCCGTAAAAATTATTACAACAAATACAACGACAAGAAACAAACAAAACAAATATAATAAAAAATCGAAAAATCCACTTCATAAGCTGTCAAAAATATGGTTGACATTTCAAAAATCTGGAATCCGAAGAGGTACATGCATTTGTAAATTACAAAATTGCTGGAAAAGTGCTCTTTATAGACGACAAACAGTTGACCCCGAATTTTTTTCTTACCTGAATAGCATCTACAGGTAAAGATCCCCGGTATTAAATGCGTAGTAAGGAACCGACATCGCTCTCTTAAAAGCGGAGAGCATAGCCGGTCTAGCTGCTGCGTCAGTTTCATCATAGCAGTCGTACGAAATAGACCTGCGTCAAATTGACCCCAGTGTGCACTGTTGAGGTGTTTTGGGATTTTTGCTTTTATCTAAATTTCATCATTTTCCACTTCAGGTAAATGTAAACGTAAATGTAAGTAAATGTAAACATGAAACATGTCTAGATTTCCTTTTTCAATCTAATCTAAGTTATACGTATAGATATGTCGTACAAATTGCGGCCGCGGAGCGTTGCGGATGCGCTTCTGGAGAAGGAGCCAGAAAATAATGATTTTGGCGGAGCATCAAGCGATGAAAATGATGATCTCGTCGAGGACATGTCAGAAGAGGAGACTGATGGACCATCAAGTGGCGAAATATCAGATAGCGAAGCCGTTCAACAATTGTTACAGAAACGAGAAAGGCCATCACAGCAAGCCCGGGGAAGACCTTTATCGACTTGGAGGGGGAAAAACGGTTTCGCGTGGAAGATTAAACCGTCCGAGCGAATGTCAGGTAAGGATATACAGATCTATTCATCTCTGCGTACCGATCTATAAGATTTTTTTACTTTCAAATGTATATAATTTTTTTTCTTAGCCCGGCATTCATCGGTTGAAATTTACGTACCTGGTCCAACGAACGACGCTCTGCTATGCGAGGAGATTTTTGAATTTTGGGAGACGCTGTTCACCGTTGAAATGCGCGAATTAATCGTGAAGTATACCAACATAAAAATTGAGTCAACAAAACGAGCTATAATCGACAGAGGTGGGATCCTCCAAACTTATCATCATACAACAGATTTGATTGAAATCAACGGATTCATTGGATTACTGTACTATTCTGGTATGTGGAAATGCAATCATATTGGCGTCAAAGAGTTATGGGCAAATACCGAAGGATATAATTTTTATCGAGCTACAATGCCTTGTAGACGGTTTACTTTTCTATCGGAATCAATACGGTTCGATGATAAGTCACAGAGACCAAAAGACAATAAATTCGCCTGTATCGAAGAGTTGTGGAACATGTTCATCGAGAGGTGCAGAACGAATTATAAACCTCACAATTACTGCACCGTTGATGAGCAGCTACTGTCGTTTCGAGGAAAATGTGGCTTTCGGGTTTACATGAAGAGTAAACCAGATCGATATGGTCTCAAAATAGTCACATTGAACGATGCAAAAACATTCTACCTGATAAATGCTGTACCGTATACGGGCAAAATAACCGCCGAGAAACGATTATCTGCTTCTGAACATGTATTTTTAAAAGTGACCGAACCGATTCATGGAACTGATCGTAGCGTAACTTGCGACGATTGGTTCACTTCGATCCCTTTGATTGAAAAAGCGCTGCGTGATCCGTATAAGCTCAAGATAACGGGCACTATCAAGAAGAACAAACGTGAAATCCCACTCGAAATGAAAATAGCAGGTGACGAGAAAAGTACAAAATATTGTTTTCACAACGATATCACACTGCTCTCTTGGTCTCCCAAGAAGGACAAAGTTGTTTTGGTAGCATCATCATTCAAAAGGTCTTCGGAAATCGATGCCAGATTGGGGAAACCCGCGATAATCGAACACTACAACGACACCAAAGGAGCCACGGATGTTTTCGACAAATTGTGTCACTCATACAGCGTCGCGCGAAACACAAAACGTTGGTCACTAAGATTTTTTTTTGGAATGCTCGATCAAGCAGCCGTTAACAGTAGGATTCTTCATACGTGTCACACGATGCATCATGAAGATAAGATGGAGCAGAGACTGTCTGGTAGAGAAAGTCAGAAGCGAATTGCTTTACATCTTACAGCTCCGTTACTACGGCGTCGTTTACAAGATGCACCATCGCTGCGAACGGGCATCCGGAAAAGCATCGAAACGATATTGGCGACTGATCCAGTACGGATTCAGGAGATCGCACGTCCAACATTTGAAAAAAGAGTTCGATGCGGTCTCTGTACTCTATCCATGGACCAAAAGACAAAATTAAAGTGTCCTTCCTGCTGTCGACCGATGTGCGATGATCATCGCGCATATCTATGTACCGATTGCGGCACGACAGAATGATAATTTTAATATTTAAGAATATTTTTAACAAAAGATGAAAATTGTATTTTAATTTTTCATAAATAAAACAGATATAAGATGATACTTAAAATAGTTGTAATAACCAACTTCGTCTTCCAAGATAAATATACTTTTTGAGACGGTTGCAGAGCGACATTTTTTTCTATATTCGAGGTCAAAAGTGGCTTGTGGTCACATTAACACCATGTGCACGAACTGATTCGCCCGTGAAGGTGCGTACACTGAGGGTTAAAGATGGAAAAGAGTCACTCGAATTTTTTCCCCTAAAATATCATCTCGAGTCACACGTCCTTCAAATCTGTCTCGGAAAAATGATTGATGCGAGTAGCTTTAAATAAAAAAAAATATATATAAAAACCTAATGTAGAACCCATTGAAGTGCTTGCTACGAATCAAAACAAAGGGACAGTGCGTAACAAAACACAGCCAGGCGAACAAAGAAAATTCGTCACATCTTCGACCTTGTCAATCGCATAATGACCTTGTCCTTGCGATCGTCGACTGCGCAGTTCCCGCATACTCGTACCCACTTTCCCCCTGGTAGTTTCGTGACTCTCGTACACTCTCGCAGCCCTGAGTGTACGCGCACATACGCGCGTGTGAATAAATTCGGGCAGGTGGTCCTTATTCCGCAGCTCGTCATCGGCGCCGGTGCTTCCAGCGCTTCCTTCTTTGTCCTCGACGTGCACATGCGATATTAAGCATGCACATAAACTTTTCAAGGAGCCTCCGAACGTAAGCTAAGCAGGAAATTGAAGATATACGGTTAATACTCATTTAGTGCTGCGTAACAGCGCTCTTGAGATAACGTTCTTAATGTTGACAGTTGAAATTCGTCGTCATTGGACATCAGGAAGTCTTAGGGCAAAGACGATGAATATTCTTATCCAGCAAGGCCGACAGAAAAATGAGCTTCAGCAACATTTCCATCAACTTTGCATCTTTTGTGGGTATCTCGAATGACGAAAACTAATCATTATTTAACATTAAAAATATGAATATTTCTTTAAATGTCAAAACCTTAATCGAAAATGTATTAAATTTAGAGCTGATAGAATTAAGAAACGCAGTGATTCGATTTCAAATACGAAAAATAAAAAGACGATACAATCTCTTCTTGATGCTAATGTTCGCCATTCACTTCGCGCGAATTGGCAAAAAAATTGCATCGACAAGTGACGAAAAGGTTCCGGGTAAAGTGCTTGGGGTGTGCGCGCGAACGTAATTCTCAGCATAAGTGTACTCGAAGGGAGAATATGCTCGATGCGAGTTAATGGCATGTCTTATACAGACCCATCTCTTTCTTTCTTGCTCAAAGAGGGTCGAGGATAAGAAAATTTATGTGAAGCCGCAGCGCCGGATGGGACGCATTCGGCGATGAAGCGAACAAACTCCGCTTCCTTCCTGGTGTATACATTTTCATATACATATATGTATAATACATAATATCATATATATAGAACATAGGACAGCTTTGTATACGAGGAACCGAATGAGACTAGGAAATCGTCGCGGCCTGGCTTCCACCTGCTCCCTTTAATAACGCTGCCACAGTTGTCTAGTTCGCCATATATACACGGCACATTATGTAATGGTGTGTTTAGTATCGCATATACCTGCTACCCTTTTCCTTCATCCTTTTGGTACAACACCATCCCCCAATAATTCACCGGTACAGTTATCTTATAATCTCGCATCTACACCCTAGATCCAATCTATGAATCCTTCATAAAAATTTTCAAAAAATAAGAGTCTTATTCCGGTAGACCTATCGTTTCGATCCAAATAACACCAATTATGACAACGTAAATCACGAGAAGATTACATAGGATGTTTCTGTAAGCGGATGTCAATGATGAAAAAATAGGATCGCAAGAAAATTTTGAATTGGATTTGAGGGTTGTTCGATATGAGCAACTGCAGATTGATGAGTCGGATTCAGCTGATCAGTAAACGTTACGTGGAGTGTGTAATACGTTAGAATAAATTTAAATTTGACGTTCAGATTCAAGATGATTTTGGTATTGAATTACTTGAATTTTGATTTTGTACTGGAATATTTAATGAAAATCCATTAATGGGTTTTGATAGTGAGTTTTCAATCACTCAGTAATTGAACCAAATATGGATTTTATTGAAAATTCTGAATAAAAATATCTTTTTTATTATTTCATTATTTAGTATTTGCTTTGTGTTCGGCACACTTTGATTTCAAATATTATCAAAAGTTAAGTTTCTTCAGCTGTGCCACCGAATTGTGAATCAATCTGTATTCAACAGAGATACGAAAAGCTTCACAATGGCCCAAATTATTCAAATACGGATGTTATTGAAAATTCTAAGCAAATAGATTATTTTTTACATTGTTTGAGTTTATTTCCCAAACAGTAGACGAACCCAATTGGGTTTACGAGGTATTACGCAGTTACGAGACAATCGATGAATTAGCTGCGTCCCATTGCACAGCCCCGGGTGTATTTGCATGTATGTACACCGCCTAAATACACAGGAGTATATTCGGTGATGAGCACGTGCCCCGTTGAAAAGGGAAAGTGAGTAAAAAATATAAAGAGAAATTGGAAAATAAAAAGTGCCCCGTGTCAATTTGCGCAGGTGGCGCTCGCACGTTTTATTCTTCCGGCGCTGCCTGGTACCACGATGTTTCGAATTAATTGCGAGAGACTTTTTTCCCTCCTGAGTACTCCCTTGTGCACACCAAATCCTTTTATTACTCCAATTTCAAGCTGCAAGACGAGATCCTTAGGGAGAAAAAAATAATCTGCCGTGTATCGATGATTTTGGGAAAATGTAACAACCGGAAAATTGCTCCAACTGCAGTGATTCGACTGGAAAAATCTAATAATGATTCCGGACCATATTAGGCGACCCTACATCTATAGAGGTCCACAATTACAGCAATCAGTCCTTTCCTCGTTTGATCCTACTTTGATCCTTAATGTCAGAAATAATTTGTTTCGCCCTTAATATAATTTAATTATTACTGCAAAATTAAACATTTCCATTTGATGACATTAATGTCATTAGAATCATGTGATAATTGAAATAATTCGATGTGATTTTCGTTAGTAAGTGTAAAACATACGGGTGTGATCTGGACTGTTTAATCGAGTATGCGATGATTGATAGGAGAAAGAGAAAGTGACAGTTTGTTTATGGCGCTTGAATAAGTAACAAAACTTTTTTGGTACCGAAACCAATGACCCAGATACGAGGCTAAAAGGAGTACGAAGTGGAATCGAAAGGGTAATTTTTGATCAGTGAACGATTAAAATTTCGAAATTGTATAGTGATAGGGAGAAGACTATGACGTCGCTTCCTGGTGAGCCAGCTGGCCCGGAAGTGCAGACCATCCGGTATATAAAAGCTATCGACTTCTTTCTTCCATCTATAAATCTATTTCTCCCTCTCCGTGTTCTCACTCCGTAACTCTCCCACTTTTTACATCGATATAAACACTTTAATGACGCTTTGTTATTTCATGGAAAATTGAGCTCTGAAACTTCCGAGAAAACGTCGTAATTTCTTTAATAGACAATTCAAGACAAAAGGATTGAGGTTTTCGGAAACATTAAGTCGAGGCCATTCGAGCATCGAAGGGTCTCCGCGTCTCCTCTCTTTTGATTCTCCTTCGAACATACCGTCCTCGAAGGGAGGGAAGAATGAAAAAGTGGCGATGAATCAATCGTCGAACATATCCCATATTTTATACGTCGTGTCTCTCCAGCCCGTTATTTATCACGAACCACGTAATTTAGGGTGCTAAAGCTCACTCGTTACACGAGAATCTCTATCATCATCATTTAAGATTAAAATTAGATTCGTTTAGTAATGTGCATACGCACAAATCGTCCGGATTATTCGCAGGGTGTCAAAATCATTTTGTAGAGCAATGAGTAATTCATATTTCGTCCCGAAATAACAAATGATGAAAAAAAATTCTAATTTTTCTGTGTCACTTTGATAATTATCAAGTCGATGAATTATTCGATACTTATGGTTACAAAGCACATTCCGTGCAAAAAATTAATTTCATTCTTCGTTCCGTCAATTATATTCCAAGCACTGAGATAAAAAATGTCCGGGGTTTTTTTTGGCGGTGTATTCACTATTATTCAAATGAATAAAATTTGAAATTGAAAATTTTTTTAATGAAATATTTTTTATGGTGAAAACTTTTTTTCTTCAAAAATTCTTTTTTGCCGAAGAAACGCCGGCAGCGAGTGATCAAACGACTTATGCTCTACGTTAAATCGTTATCTTACTCGCAGACGAAAAAAAAACGATGTATTCAGAATCAATAAAATTGATAATCTTTTATGAAAAAAGAAGAAAAATATCGCGAGCACCCTATAAAATGAACAAAGAGTTCCTTTGTGGCTGGTAAGCGTGAATTTGAGGAACGCTTTCCGTGTCGATGCAACGCGCAGCGTACGAAAATAATATTTTTTGATTCGCCGGTTGATGTACGAGATTTTGACAAAGACCAGAGCGGAGAGGAGATCACGCTTAGGCGCAGCTGCCTTGTGTCTTGGTCGTTCGCTCGTGCGCGCGAACACGCGCGAGCACGAGGGCATCGCGGTGGTTCCCTCATAATGCCGGATATTATGGGAACGGACGTGTGTGAGACTTGGATGCGCGCAAAGACGCAAGTCCGACACCACGTGAGTTACGTCATTTATTTTCTGGTGCTCGAGAGATGGGGGACAGCGATTTGCAACAGTAAGAAGTATAGAAGAGGCGAGAGCCAAGAAGAAGAAGAAAGAGATCGCCTTGAGGGGGAATTCAAGGCTGCCGGGAGAAGTGTGCCACAGGAATCAGAGCCACGTGCGCGGATCCACTCGATCCTGACCGAGAACGATCGCTCTTGTCCCCGATAACAAAGGAAATTTCGGATATAAGATTGCGAGTAATGCGAACAAAGTCGGAACAACTGGCAACCCTTTTTTAGAATCGCGGAGGGTACGCGTAGAAAATGCAACGCTTCGCGTACACCTTTTCATTGTTCCATTATGTTTTTCAAGTCGAGGGGAAAAATCGCCACCTGGAAAAGTTTTCATTATTGTTTCATCTAAAATGCGCTCTATGTATTATTTCCAGCAGCGAAGTGTTCGAAACGAATAATGAATTCTATCCGGATTGGAAACTTTCATGTCTGACATATGGATCCGATCGGGTCAATGTGAAGTAAATTTCGTTCAATCGTTCATCAGTTCAATTTGTATTAGAGAATAACGTGTAACTCTTGTTGTCAAAATATCATATTATTTCTTTGATTCCTATTTGGGCTATAGCGATTTACGTTATTGAAAATATTACGTTGATAAAGACCTTATGAGGTCCTTATCAGGACACCATGCGAACCTTATCAGGACCTTATGAGGACACTATAAGAACCTTATCAGGACCTTATGAGGAAACTATGAGAATCTTATCAGGACCTTATGAGGACACTATAAGAACCTTATCAGGACCTTATGAGGACACTATAAGAACCTTATCAGCACCTTATGAGGACACTATGAAAATCTTATCAGGACCTTATGAGGACACTATGCGAACCTTATCAGGACCTTATGAAGACACTATGAGAACCTTATCAGGACCTTATGAGGACATTATCAGAACCTTATGGGGGCCTGATAAAAATAACTCTTATCCATACTCAAATTTCTAGTCCCGATATTGACTATTTTACAGCTAAAACGAATTCATCAAGTTCGGAATTTTCGAGCAACGGTTCTCCCTCTTGCAATCAACGTCGAAATAATAGAAGTCATCAATCGCGTTCTATTTCCTCAAGTCATTAACTTTCCATAATGGAGACATATTTAGGCAAACGAAATTACGCGCCGAGATCAAAAGAATGTTTTTTCGGGTTCGCTCGTGGGTGACCGTGACGGGGGGGTCGAGGAAGGGAGGAGCGAGAGAGACGGGAACAAGCGTATATACGAGTACGGTACCGGAATATTCGGCCGGTGTCGTCATCGTCGGTACACAATATCGCGAGCCGTCAACTGGACCGTTAATAAAAATAGCGCCGTAGCTGACACGGGAATCGTCGGCGCACGCGAAACGTATAATTTCGGGAAATAATTCTCCCTGCACAGGAGCACGGACGATTTGATGAGAAGCGACGCGTGCTTCCGGGCTGCCGAATATCCTTCGACGAAACCGACGCCCCGTAACACGCGCACCGACGATTCTACCCAAAAGTTTCGATCGGTCAACGAAGATAGAGCGCGAACCCGCGTGGATTTGTATATCGCCGAATTCGTCCGATGGACGGGGGAGCGCCTTTTTGTTTGATAGAAATTGACTCGCGTGTTGGACAGGGCTTTCCAAATGTCTACGTTCCGAGTGATCGGACCTCGCGGTCGCCGGGGGAAAAAAAAACGAGGAGGAATATTCTTCTATCTTCCACAACCAGTTTTCCACCCTCGCGTCCTCTCCTCTCGTTCCTTCCTGCTCGGAGCTTCCGGAAAAGACCATAAAAACGAATTGTGCGGGCTAAATCACCGCGGCAAAAGATTTCTGGGAATGGAGGAGACGAGGAATATATCGGTTTTGTACGGCGGTAAAACGAATGCGGGCGAGTCAGGAAAAGTGCCGAGAGAAACTCGGATGAGGAACGACGACCCACTAGCCGGCATATCGCGAATATTTATATACATATTGTATATCTGTATATATATATATATATATATATATGTATAGCTGGAATTTTTTTTTCTTCACTTCGCGGAGGGTTAGAGCTTTATGTTCGTGGGAGGTGACGTTGCCTTTACTCCGGGACAAAGGGTAATAACGTCGCTGCATCACCGACAAACACACATCCCCCAAACTTTCACCCCTTTTCTCTCGACCGAGTCTTATATTTCGGAAAGCTGTATTCGGAACAGCCCAGGCCGAAGCATCTCTTTTATATATTATTAGACTATAAATATAGCTGTACAGTACCGTCAAAAAGGTCTTGAGGTGCTGTCATTTTTTTAGTTCACGAAGAATCGTTTGAGGTTGCAATTATTTTGGGAATAATTTGACATTGTCGTTTTTGGGTTTTTTGGGAATTTGAAAAATCTTTATTTAGCAATCGAAATAATTTTTGGGATAAATATTTTTGAAGATTTATTTTTTAATGTTTTGTGAATGAATTTGATTAATTTTGTGAAAATTAGTGAATTAAAGTTGAATAAAAATGAACTTTCGTTCATTTCGTATTTTTGAGGAATTTAAAAATATTTTTTGGTGCAGTTTTTGAAGTCATTTTTATTTAATTCCGTCAATGAGCCGAGATTTAAACTTTTTGGTTGTACTGTATGAGTTTACATGCAAAAAGTACGCTTTCGCGAACTGTCTGAGAGCAGGCGCCGAGAATAAACGCATGACCCACACAGCGCGGTCTCCTCACAAGCCAGCACTTTTCTTCTTCGAACTTTTGGACCAGACAAAAGTTATTAGGGTCTTCCAAGAGTAGTTAGGGTTGCACGAGGGTGTATATATACGACACGCCATTTCACTCCGAGAATTTATTAATTTCCTGGCAATTAACGTAATCCGCTAAGAGTTTTTCGAAAAAAAGTTATTTTGCTGGGAGAGGAAGGGCAATGAGTAAGTACTTCATCGAAATTGCTTTTTTATTTAGAAGTTTTCATCTTAAATTTCAACGATCCAATTTTTTTAAGAAAATAATTTGATTTCCCATGTACCCTAATTTTCTTAATTTTTTCTCACTCTCAAAAAAATTTATCTAATTGTCCTCATTTTTTGTTTGTTTTTTCATATGAAAAAAGTTTGACTTTTGATCCTGTTTATCATTAAATTTTTTGCGTACATGAAAAGTTCATAAAAAAGTGTAATTTAATTTAAAAGTATCTTGAACTCAAATTTGAACTCAATTTTTCAAATTTTTGCACTGACAAAAAAGCACAGAATGATTTTAACTTTAAAGAAAGTTCGACGTTCGATCTGGCTTTCCACGCGACTTTGCATAAATGGGAAGACGATTTAGGAAAAAATGTAGTCTTGCTCATTCGAGTGTCAAGCGAACGAGTCTCATGCGCATAAAATATCCACATTCGATGCGATCTACCGAAATAAGTCTTTGAGGGATACCGCGAATACTTTTATCGTGACGAGCTCATCCGTTCGGAATGAAACGAGCACCCGAGCCCAAAACTTTGATCGATGCACGTCGCGAGCGACGTAAGGATATTCACGATGAGAATACGAGCGAGAGAGAAGAAGACGAGCCGCGTATATATACGCGAATCAGCGAAAAGGAGAAAGGAAAAATGCGGAGCCTCGGAGCGAGTAATGTAAAATGTATAACACTATAAGCAGACATATCCACTCTCTTATTTCGTTTTTTTTTTCACATTTCTCACTCTTCATGTTTCTCGAACTCTTTTGGGATACTCTCGGGAGCGGGACGAATAAATTTACATCTGGGTGTAAGCTAACGCGATGCATCATATCGAGAATAAAAAGGAGAAGAAAATCCGGCTTGTATCCGTTAAAAATATATTCTTGAAGGTGAGGATTACGGTCCGCCTCGATATTTGAGGCACGCTTCGCGAGGATCCGGAGCAGGAGGGAGAAAAATCACGTCCTGTAAATTAGGAATCGGGCACGAGCGAACCCTCGCATTTATCAAGTCCCGCGCTATGTGTAGTCTACGCGTGTATATACGCGAGAGCTATTCAAGGATTCAACCGGTAGGTGCACGATGGCTTTCGTATACACCCCGAAGAAATCCTTCCTCGATCTTGTATTCTCATTCTACGGATTTTTTTCTCCCGTGTGAACGCGAAATCCCGAATCAAGATCGAGTGTTCTGCTCTTCGGAGGGCTAAGGAACTCCCTGACCAGGACGTATGTTTTTTCTTCGGTTATTCTGAAAATTGTTACTTGTGCTGGTAAAATTATTTTTGTTGATAAAAAAATTATTTTTCTGGAGTGAAAAATATTGTTTGGTTCATATTTTTTGATATATTATGAGAATTTTAAATATTAATTTAATTACTTTTAATGTAAAAACGCCCTGACCAGGATTTATGTTTTTTTTCTCGGTTTTTGTGGGTTTTGACGTTTTGGAAACATTTTTTTGTTAAAAATTTTTTTTTTCGGAGTGAAAAATATGAGGATGTAACTTTGGATCGATATTTTTGGAAATATTACGAGGATATTAAATATTAATTTAATTGCTTTTGATGGAAAGACGTCTTAACCAGGACTTATGATTTTTTCGGTGCTCATAGAAGTTTTTACGTGTTGAAAATTGTCATTTTTCCGAGTAATGTATGGAGATGTAGCTTTAAACATATATTTTTGAAAATATTATCCAGATATTAAATATTTTTATGACAGAGAGTCGAATCGTTACCATGATTTATTGGTTTTTGAACTAAAAAAAGTTACATCATCGAAATAAAAAAGTGTTCCGGGAATCTTTTTCCATATTCTCAAGGCTCAAATTTTGAAAAGATTGAATAAATAAAAGAAAATACATGTGAAACCCCGAACGATTTAGTATTTTTCATTCCCGAGCCAGTGAAAAAAAATAATGTCGCAATAGTTAGTGGAAAATAAAAGATACGTCAAAGAGAGGGCTCATTTTTTCACGATGTTGACCCAGTAATAAAAACGCTATTTTCGGGCACTGGGACACATGTGCGTAGCTTTAAAAAAATACATTCTTCTTCTTATTTCATATATAAAAAAAAAAAACGTTGATCATTAGCGCACGTGCTGGGAGCGGTTGATCGTGTTCCTTCGTGCTCGCAGTGTAAATGGGAACGAGTTTACACGAGAAATTTCTACTGTGTAAGTATCTTCGCGTTTTACAAAGCGAGCCTGTGTTCGTTGACGAGGGATTTTCGTAGCTCGTTTCGCTCCAGCTCGGCCGTATCTCTCTCTTGGGGGACACCGGGTTAAGTCGCAGATACTCCCAGGCACGCACGATATTTGTGCAGAGGCGAAAGGGATCGACGACGACTCGCGGTTGGACCCACATGTTCTCGAATTCGTGGACTCAAATTAGGTACCGGTCGCATAAAATAATTCGAAAAATTTTGTTGGGTTGATCATATTAGATAAACATTTCGGATTCAGCTAATAGCGAGGGTTTCAGAAATTTAATAATTCAAAATTTAATATATATTTGATAATGTGGATCACAGAGGCGCTTGATGAATTAATTGTTTTATTATGACTTGGCACTGTCTTAGGTAAGAAATGGAATTATTCTGCTTTCTTTTAAAATATATCATTTTCGAAAAAATAAGTTTTTGTTTCATCTACGAATAATTTAATTTTCTTGTTTTTTAGAAATATTAAAAATCTTTCAGAAAATATTAAATCCGTACGAAAAATTTCGTTAGGTTGATCATATTAGATAAACATTTCGGATTCAGCTATTAGCGAGGGTTCTAGAAATTGAATAATTCAATTTTTAATATATATTTGACAATGTTGATCACAGAGGCGCTTAATGAATGAATTGTTTTATTATGACTTGGCACTGCCTTAGGTAAGAATTAGAATTATCCTGCTTTCTTTTAAAATAGATCATTTTTGAAGTTTTTGTTTCATCTACGAATAATTTAATTTTCTTGTTTTTTAAAAATATTAAAAATCTCTCAGACAATATTAAATCCATTTCGCATCTCTCTCGCACTCGTATGGGTCAAGGATCACCTTAAAATTATTATTTCTGTACTCTTGCCACGAAAAACGTTCATTTTTTAAATTACATAAGTAAAATTGCCAATTGAACCTCTCCCCATGAATTATATACTCGAAAATTTTTTTATAACACTTTGAAGCAGGTGCACGTAAAATTCGAGCAGAAATGAAGATTCCACGCGAGCTACCGCTTAATAAGGGCTGCGTGATGATCGAGGGCCGAAATCGGAAAGACCTTGAGTCCCCTCCGGATACTCCGGAGAGCATTTTAGTCCGCCCGCGATCATTTCCCCCTCCCCAAAGCCGCAGCTTTGGGCCCGTTCGTTCCTTTTTCCTCGTCCCTCTTCTAATGCCGCTCGCGGCTCGATTCGATGGAACAGAGTTCTCCATTATATTCGTCCGGCCTGTTTACCAGTGCCAAAAACAGTTTCGGACTGTCTCGCACGAGTACGGCATTGAGGGGGGGAGAAACCCGCTTCTTGAGTATCTTCCATGGCCACGCGTAGCCTTGAAAATTGTCGAGGCATTTGTGCCGCTATTTGTCCTTCTCTTTCTCTTTCTTTCTCGCATTCTCCATCTTCTTTTCTTCTTTCTTCGTACACATACGTGCGAGCTTGTCTCTATTTGCGAAGCTTATTTTGTAGAAAGAGACACCCTGGCACGCGATAAGTTTTATAATCGCGAAACAAAAATAAACGATCGCGAAGACAAAACAGGTTTAAACGGTATGACGTGTGTTTAATCAAAATTTGTATCATTCGTGATGTTTGATTTGTATTTTTCAGACTATTTATGGATTTATTTATAATTTTGGGGACCTTAAAACCTTTTCAACGAACAATCTATGAATCGTCCTTGCAGCTGTTTCCGGTGAAGAGAAACACAATCGAAGATTTATTGATTCATCAGGATTGATTTTATTTGTACAGAAAAATATGTCAGTTATCAAAGAATGAAAAAAACGAGTGGAAAAATAAATAAATCGATGTACACGATATGCACGGTGGATTTACCAGGCATCGGACCATTTGTCAAAACCTTTTCGCAGGAACAAAGGTGTTGGGCTTGAGAGCGAGGGAAGAAAAAAAAGTCGAATGCGCACTCGAGAACTAATTCGAACGGAATTGGACCCTTTTTCTCGTATTGTGTTTTGGGTAAATATGATTGTACATTGAAGGTTGTATCTGGTTTGAAGTGTGCACCGGAAGGCAAATCGCTACTCTCGACGACGTCTGTTCCTTTCGGAGGGCGTGAAAGAATGAAATCAGGGGACTCGAGACTTCGTAGCTGCGAATGGTGCACGGTTGCTCGAATAATACAGCTGTATCTTAGATTTGAAATTCAGATGCCAGGATTGTTTCGCTAAATCAAGAAAAATGTGGCCCCTGTGACTTCCTGAAAAACGTATTATGCCGTGCGAATGTGCATACAGGGTGTCCAAGATTTTATGAAACTGTTCAGATAGTCAGATTCGCGAGAAAAATTCGAGTCGAAAAGTCCTGACGCGTTTTTTGATCCGATGCACCAGAACCGAGATATCGAGCGTCGAGTCCGCGCCAATCAGCGTTGCGCGCGTCACGTGACGGCGTGACGCGGAGTTGACTGATTGGTCGAATTAGAATCGTTAATAACTCCTCAGCATCTTGTTTAATCAAAGAAGTCCAAATACACTTTTCGGCGTAGAATTTTCTTGCGAATCTGTTTTTTCAGCTTTTATTAATCTTGAGGTGAAATCCTAGGCGTGGGAGTGCGAAAGGGACAAATACAGAACGGATTAACATTTTTCTCCGGGATGCCCAATAAAAATTTGGAAAAAAATAAGAGCTACACGTTTTATTCGCGTCGACACCATTTATGGGACATCCTATACAATCCGGAGAGACTCTTCGTCGAGAGACGATGTCTCAACTACCCCTTACCTTTTCTCTTTTCCACCCTACGCGACGAATCTTCGAGATTCGCCATACATTTTGGGCTGTCTGAGAAAGTTCCTTTCCGTCGTCTCGTTGCTGTGAGGGAAAAGTCGCTACAGGGCGAAAACTCGAATTGGAACAAGAGACGGAAGACTGACGAGTGTTTACGCTTAAAACACTTTCCTTCGAGAGGCTGAATTTCGTCCCGTTCCGTCGTCATTGAATCGCTTTTATCCGCTTCGACTTCTCGACTCCTGTTTTTTTCCACTTCGCTCTAAGCGCACCTTGGCCTGAGGTCTCCGTTGCTTTTTACCGAGAGAAACCATTTTTGGCTTCTTTTTCGCATTTTTATTCTTCTTTTCATTTCTTTCACTGCGTTTTCACCAATACTACGCCTTATTCTGGCACATTTCGCTTCTCCGAAGCCTTGAGTCTATTTTGAAATCGGTTTCTTCGTGATTCTCGGTCTCTCTTTGCTGCCGTTCTTCCACATTCTGCACACCTACTCAAACCTGGGTCGTACTTGGAGAAATAAAAGGGAAGAATTGTATGGTCTCCCAAAATGTTATTTAGTTGTTTGACGTTTTAAAAAAATATACAATAAGTACTTTATGACTTCATCAATGAAATTATACAATCTAGAAATTTGCACTCAAAGGTAATAAATGTATATAATTTATCATCATGTGAAGATCGATGTCATAGTATTTTCTAAATTCAGGAAAAACTTGTTCAACCAAAATTAAATGCAGAAAAATGCATTCTCTTTGAAACCACGTCCATTGGAAAATCCTGCAGTCCACAATATTATGTACGTACATAAAACAAAGACTATATTTATCCAAAAGTTGTTTTTTCGATTTCTCTATGACAGGAAGAAGGAAATGTATAATGCAGGAGAAATTGCGAATGGCCAACAACTGTGCGAATCCATCTCGCTTCGATTTCCGATTTGGCACCAGGGGAATCGAAGCGCACACCTAGCGTATTTGTTATCCGAGCACGTGAAGTTTCATACGTATTGCCATAAAGTATCTCACGGATCCTGATGTACATACACACATGAACATTTCAGCGAAGAATCAACCGGAGAAACGATCTCGGTGGTTGTACTCGATGATACATTTTCTTTATTGCGAAGGGTTACGAAAAAAAGAGCTTAACACGTTCTCGACTCACGATATGCCGTTCCTATGGGAACCGACGGTTTTTCGACGCGGAACTTCGCAAGCGTGCGCGAGCGAAAAAATGAAATGAACACGAGGAGAAAGTTTAACAATTACGCTCTCTCATAATTCCCGAGTTGGGAAAAGGTGTTCGGCAGTAAAAGTAAACGCCTCCTTGATCTTCAATTTATGATGAGACCATAAAAAAAAGGCGCAGCGTGTGCATCGAACGGAGGTGAGCGAGGTCTTGCGCACCGTTCCTCAAAGTGGCGTCGTCGCGAAGGAGCGGAAAAAAAGGAGTTGTCACGAGGTGTTGATTAACCGGTAGCGATTTCGGCAAATATCGCAGGACACCGAGAGTTCAGGACCACGTGGCAAAAACTCAAGAGGTCAGAATGTCTTTTTTCACCAGGACGCGGGAATTGTCATTTTACCGGTTTGATTATAATTCAAAACTGGTGCAATAAGTCAGAGTCTCCTTTGAGGGTGATCATGGGATGATTTAGCGCTCATTGTGCCGGTACGTGTATACGTTCGCACGTATTATTTACGGGCGAGCTAGTATTTGCTCCGGGACTCGGTACGCATCCCGAACGTTAAATTCTTTATCCCCGTGTGTAGAAACGGGAGCGCGACGAGTCCGCTTTCGGATGTTAGACGATAGACGCGTTTCCACGTGCGTGTCCATATATATACACGCTCGCAAATGTTATTCAGTCTCGTACGCGGCTATAACCGGTATACCGTAACGAGTCCCATCCTCCTCGTTACTCCCATTATGCCATAACTATTTTTACGAGGGACGCCAGCCCGTTTTTGCGGCGGGTACACACGGCGAAAGATTCATGCGCCGAGGGAAAATAAGAGAAAGAGAGGGAGAGATTTCTTTCTCTGATCCTAAAGTATACAAGAGAAAGAGAGACAGAAGAGAGAGAGCGAGAGAGAGAGAGAGAGAGAGACAGACCTCGGGGAATCTGAGGTTGCCCTACCAGGGAGCGGTTTTCTACCTGCACAGATCTCGCACATTGTCTGAAAGTGGAGCAGTTCTCGAGTTCTTCCATTTTATTCATTCCGATGCTGAATGGAGTACCGCAATGATCGTTCTATGGGTTTTTGTGCCACGTGAGACGCGACTGAGCCGCGCACCGGTCCATCCTGGATCGCCCCGTGTATCCTTTTTCTCACTCACTTCTCGCTCTCCTGTCCCAACCTCCGTCCTGCGATATCTCCCGAGCGATCCTTTTTCTCATTTCTGTTTATCGTCGCGTATATGGTGTTTTCGAGCACTCAGGTACGTCGTTTTGTCTACTCTCTTGGTATTTCGCTTGGGCAAAACGTGGTCTTTGCCTTCCCACAAAAAATGTATACCGTTAGAAATTCTCATAGCATCTAAATAAGAGGACGGTGAATCGTTTCGTCGTTTATCAACTTCAATCTGTTTATAAACGTGTAATTTATTCGATCCGTTTCTCCATCATGAATATTCAAGTTTGTTTTGCGATCTCCTGTCTTGCTAATTACTTTTAACAATACTATGTTTTACCTGAAACATATATGTTCTCCGGCTTGTCTAACATTCCTCTTAAATTAGCGACCGAAATGAAATCTCCGTCCATTGAATCTTGTTCTGTCCCTGAAGGAAACGTTAAAATCACAGCCCAAACCTGTAGATCTCTGTTTTTACAATGTTTTATTATTTAAAAACGTAGTTCATTATCCTATATGCACCTAATAAACATATAAAAACCATCAATTTCGTTCCTATCACCAATAATCAACCTGGTACCTTCAATCAATGTGACATTGGAGTCGTTTAATCGGCCAAAATCTCATTGCGCTCATCTCATACAATTTAATTTAAAAAAGACCGCTACTTTCAACAGAGAACAACCTGTAACTCTTGTTTTCCTAAAACATTTAGTATTTCGGAGAAAAACGTGAATCCGTTCCGCATCTGTCTCCATCGCTCTTATATGATTTCAGCACCACCTCAACCTACAAGGTTCAACTATGAGTAGGAGCATCTCTCATCGAGATTCAAAACATGCTTATTAAATTATGAAACTCGACCGTACCTTGCGAGGAGATGTCTTGGTTCATTGAAAGACACTGTGACTATTTTATTTCAAGTGCGGATGTAAGTCAGGCCTCAAGCGTCGCTAGAATGTTTGGCAACAGTTAAGTATACCTTCCCATTGTGCTCGACATCTTTTATGATCCATTGAGATTGCTTTTTCTCTCCCAGAGTCTATTTGCGGTTACGATATACCTTACGGCCCGCTAGCATTTGCGTCTTCCTCCACGAGCCGTTCCAAGGGCAGCAGGTCGTTGGGTCGCATTCGCGAGTGGCGCTGAAAAATCGACGCACAATAAGGATAGTGGCAAAAAAAAGGGAAGCAAAAAACCGGTGAGGTCGTTGAAATTTCAGGTCGTAAATATGGTGGACGCGGGCATTTCCAAAGGGGGACCTCCGGTCTCTTTGTTTGCTCGGTCGAAGGAGATCGTAGCCGCGTGGGAATGAGATAGAGACTGTACGAGGAAGAGGAGAACCAGCGGAGAGCAGGACCCTACGGTTAGCCGTGGATTCGGCGCTCGGGGGAAAGGAAGAAACGGTTTCGGATCTGTGTGGATATTCGTAACGAGCCTGGCGGAAGCGAAAACCCGGGGAGAGAACACTTGTTCCACAAGACCCAATATTTCTCGAAGATTTTTCAAGCAACAATCCGACAAGTCAGCTCTCTCCTGAAATCTAATTATCAGTCCGGCTTTTCTTCCGTCGAAACTTTGATTATTCATGCCACGGATCGTCTTTGTTCGAAGGCGCGCCTGCGTGCTAGCCTCGGGTGAGCCTCACCAACGTCTCAGTGTACATTAATCAATATATATGTGTACAAATTTGGCCGTGGGCTCGTGAGAACCATCAACGATCTTCTTTGTCTTCTGCTCATCTGGATTCCTTCATGATAGAAGATTTCGGTATTCGCGTTCATCCTTTGTGTTTATGGTTCTAATGACCAATGACCAGATGACATCAATTGGAACGAATTAAGAATGTACACAGCGCTTTTGACCGTATGCGTGTAATAAGAATTTCATATACCAAGGCATCAACATCAAGGGCTATGTCCTTTGTGACGTTTGATCTGTGTGCGGCTCATGGTACAACAAACACGTGTAAGCTACTGTCAAATAAAGCAATAATACTCGTTTATATAATTGGGTCACAGCCCCTCTGTCTTCGGCCAATCATTGAATGATCCCCTACTCCCCTAGTTTTTATGCCATCAATGACGTTCCGGGCGATCCTCTTGTTGCCGTTTTCACAGGGTGACGCATGGAAGTTGGTGAAAGCTTTCGCTTGTCAATGCCACGGCGTATCCTTCTTCCTTTCCGTCCGCATTCTCACCCTGCTCCAACCCCGGTTACGCAACGAATTCGCCGCCTCGGGGCGAGTTTCCGCATGTGGACCGAGAAATGACACAAAGGAGATTCTCGATTCCTGGCTCTCACGACGGGTGGGTTGCGCGCGCGTTCTCTGCCCGGCGCCGCATTCGGGATTCCCAGAGCGTTCCGGGCACCCCCGCATGACGTGATAACGCAACCAGCACGGGTTCCGAAGGATGCAGAGGGAAAGGAAGAGAGCCGGAGTCACGAAAACCAGGGGATAAGGAAAAAAAGCGACGGAGATAAAAAATCAGGAAAGAAAAGAGGAGGAGAGACTACGCCGAGACACTTGGATGTCGAAGGCCACGACCATTACCAATAATAAATTTCTTCGCTCCGACGGCGGAAAGAGCGCCGCACTTCCCCTCGAGCCGTTTGATATAGAGATAGAGTCGGGGAGACAAAGAGCCATGTGGAAAGTCTCTCTCTTTCCCATGCTATAATGGTGGGGACATCAGGGATGAAAAGAAAGGGACAACACGCTTGTGCTGCAAAGGGACCGCCAGAGGGGGAGCGGAAATCTGAGAGAAGGGACGAGGCGGAAAAAGTGAAAGACAGAGAGAGTGAGAATGTTCCGTCGAAGTACGTACTCTTTTCCTCGGGTGCTCTTTTCAGTTCCCACTGCGGATTTTCCATCTCGTTCCGACCTTCGGGTTGCCTCATCTTCTCTCGCGTCGCCGCAGGCGCTTTGTCACAAAGGAATCGTCCGGAACGTGTGTACCAATGTTGAGCCAACGCTTCAAGCTCTCGCCCAGTCATCGTTCCTGCAAGGGAAAAACCGCGAGAGCCATTGGCACACTTCTATCACTTTCCGTTCAATAACTCTGATGGGCCATTCGCTATGTGGGTGATTTTTCACTTTTGTATGTGTGTGTGTGTATGTGCTCATCGTCAATGCAATTTGACGCACAATGTGTGTAACAGATGCGCAAATATTCAACACCCCGAATAGAAATTTACATATGATCCCGATCAGGTTCTGATAAGGTGCACCCTCATCCACCATCAGGGTTTTATTTGGTATCTGATAAAATCCTGACTAGGTTCTGATCGGGTCCTGATAGGGATTTCTTGCATCTGATAAGGTGCACCCTACTGGAATCAGGCTCTCGTGGATTACCTGATGATGTCCTGATCAGGTCGCTATCAGGTGCTGACAAGGTTCACCCTATCTCGTATCAGGTTTTTGTAGGGTTTTGATAGGGATACCCTACGTAAGTTCGACACCGCATGCCGATGAAGAAATGAGTGATCTTGAAAAGTTTAATATTATTGAGATTATTGGATATAAGGTTAGTTCGGGTTGACTTGGTCAAGACCTTACATCATCTCACGATGACCTTATGAAAATTTCCTGTTGGGACACCCTCGTAGAATTCGAACCCCGGACGAATTCAGCACGGACCTTGTCGACCCTTCTCGTCATTTTCTTCTCATCCATGGTCTAATACGGTTCCTCTGATCTCTGTTCTGTTCTCATCTCTCTTATTTTCTTTAGGAAAACTTAGTTCAAAGCTTCCCTCCCATTAAGCTACCTTCTTTACCTCGAAGCTTTCTTCCCCCATCGCAATAAGTGCGTTCTTCTTCGTCAATGACTTTTTTCCTCTTTTCTCTTTTTTCTCTCGAAAAAAGCTTCGCAGGCTTATGTTTTCCCGGAGTTTCGATCCGATAGCTCCGCTAACTCCTTTTGATATCTGCCGTTTTCTTCTCAATACTCTTTATCTTTCAATAGAATGAATTCTCTTTGATATTTCAATTATACCTTTTTTACTTTGGCTTTTTTTTATCTTTTTTCTAGTCTAGATTTTTATTTACGTCCTGTATCACATTGTTGGATTTAGCACTAGATTAATTTTTATTTATTGTAATATTGTGCAAATTTTACCTGCGGTGAATTTAGAGCATGAACAAAATATATTCATCCATTCTTTGTTCTTTTTATCTTGCGGTCTCAACGTCATTAATCTTACCCTAATCTCATTATAATTCACTCGATGATAAAAAATGTTTGCACTCTCAATTTTTCTCCTGTTGCGTCCGTAGTGAAATTAATCTAAAATTAATTTATCGTTTTTTTCTGCTCTTCAATGCCTATACAATAAATATGTATAATTCTAAGCTTTTGTTATAATGGCAATGATGTCTAACTCTTCTTTTTCTTCAAAGAACCTTCGCGAGACTATATCTCCCTCTTCTCAGAGCTTTTCTCCGACTTTTCTCGTTTTCTAATCTTACTCCAATCTCATTATAATTCACTCGATGATAAAAAATTGTGTTTGCACTTTCAATTTTTCTCCTGTTGCGTCCGTAGCGAAATTAAAATCTAAAATTAAATTACCATTTTTTTCTGTTCTTCAATGCCTACGTATATTTTTGAGCTTTTTTATAATGGCAATGATGTCTAACTCTTCTTTTTCTTGAAAGAACCCTCGCGAGACTATGTCTCCCTCTTCTCAGAGCTTTTCTCCGACTTTTCTCGTTTTCTAATCTTACTCCAATCTCCTTATAATTCACTCGATGATAAAAAATTGTGTTTGCACTCTCAATTTTTCTCCTGTTGCATCCGTAGTGGAATTAATCTAAAATTAAATTATTGTTTTTTTCTGCTCTTCAATGCCTATACAATAAATATGTATATTTCTGAGCTTTTTTTATAATGTCAATGATGTCTAACTCTTCTTTCGCTTCAAAGAACCTTCGCGAGACTATATCTCCCTCTTCTCAGAGCTTTTCTCCGACTTTTCTCGTTTTCTAATCTTACTCCAATCTCCTTTTAATTCACTCGATGATAAAAAATTGTGTTTGCACTGTCAATTTTTCTCCTGTCGCATCCGTAGTGGAATTAATCTTAAATTAATTTATCGTTTTTTTCTGCTCTTCAATGCCTATCCAATAAATATGTATATTTCTGAGCTTTTTTTATAATGTCAATGATGTCTAACTCTTCTTTCGCTTCAAAGAACCTTCACGAGACTATATCTCCCTCTTCTCAGAGCTTTTCTCCGACTTTTTTCGTTTTCTAATCTTACTCCAATCTCATTATAATTCACTCGATGATAAAAAATTGTGTTTGCACTCTCAATTTATCTCCTGTCGCATCCGTAGTGGAATTAATCTAAAATTAAATTTTTTTTCCGCTCTTCAATGCCTACACATATATTTCTGAGCTTTTTTTATAATGGCAATGATGTCTAACTCTTCTTTCGCTTCAAAGAACCTTCGCGAGGCTATATCTCCCTCTTCTCAGAGCTTTTCTCCGACTTTTCTCGTTTTCTCGCTCTCATCCGAGAGGCTCGAATCGAAAATTTTATGTACAGGCATACTCCGGGGATATACTCGCGTTATCCGTGTGTCCCGAGCTTCGTGCGCACAGCGGGATTTGGCTGAGAGGAGAAGACGAGGAGGCGTACTCGATACATAGCCGTCGGGCGTACCGAGAGCCGGGAACGAAACAAAGGACCGCCGGATTGCGACTGCGCGGCCCTCGCGCCGCATCTTGCCAAACAACGAAACATACATAACTCTGTTATGTTTCTATATAGATCTACCGCCCATGTACGTTTCTTCATCCTAATGAAATGCGGCCTTTAAACGAATTTAAATTAGGCTAGGGTGGCTCCGACTCCGGGCGAGGAAAAAAAAAACACATCCCGCGCACAAAGAGCCTGACAACGCCGCTGGCTCCAAGCTCCACTTCGCATAAAGCTCCGATCTTTGTCGATGTATAATACAAATAACGCTATATATAGCACCGCCGATGCCGGTGGCTCACGTTTTTGAGCGCAAAACCGAAAGATCCATCTGCGCCTCGATGAGCGCAAATGTGGGTCAGAAAACGCGTGTGCACTCATTCACGGAGTCATTCTTCATACAGGCCCGCCCGAAACTTCCCGTTCAAAAGTTACTTATTCCATTTTTTACGGAGCTTTTCAATGGACTGTGGAAATTTTTATATTCCGAGATCTGACAGCTCAGTGGATTTTCACTCATTTTTTAAGATTTACACTTTGAAAGGAGTCAATTCGATTTAGAATATTGTTCCATTCGTAAAGCGAATTTGAATTTTGACGTTGATGCGAAATTTTTGAAAGATTAGACTTCGAATTTATTCGATCATTTTTTTTCGTTTCGCTATGAAATTAATTTTTATCTTTATCAATATTTCATCGAATCTGATTTGATTTTCTGTAATTTAATTTTCATCAAAGGATAATCAATCAAGATGAAATTCGATTTAAAACTTTTTTTTGGAGAAAAAATAATTTGAAATACGTCTGCACGATAACAAATTTTTATATTGAAAAATTCATGTCATGAATAAAAGATAAGACACTTTTTGGACTACCCTTCAAGAACAGCCTGTAGATCGCTGTAGAGCATGACGTATTATGCACTTACATATACATATGTTTGTATTCGCGTATGTACGCACAGAGGGAACGCACGGATAATGCAACCGACCCACTGTAATGTAAAAACGAAAAAGTCGCTTTGTACTCGCCCATCCCTCGCTACTTTATTTCGTCAACGATCAATGACTCCGATTATTCTTGTTCTCCCTACGGTTG
Source organism: Cremastinae sp. B BG-2022a (assembly GCA_030522605.1). Classification (NCBI taxonomy): domain Eukaryota; kingdom Metazoa; phylum Arthropoda; class Insecta; order Hymenoptera; family Ichneumonidae; species Cremastinae sp. B BG-2022a. The sequence goes on along the minus strand of JAPYYX010001168.1, from coordinate 4,493 downwards.
CCTTTCCCCGCGATAAAAAAAGCGAAATAAATTCGAGTAGCCGCCTTTGCTTTTAAAATAAATGTTTCGACACACTTTTCGACTTTTCCTTTCGTAAAGAGATAATTTTTGAGAAATTATAACTCTCAAAAGTGTCAGAGACGAGAATGAACGTCGAAAATTCGCTGCAGCTCTCTCACACGCTTTATAAATAACAGCCGAAATATTTTTAAAAATGAAATAAAATTGCCGAATTTCTGAATTTAAATTTTTACTGCTTCTGATGAAATTCAAAAATGATTTTTTTGCATTTCACAGCTCTTAAATTTATCAAACAATTTTTGAATATGTTGGAAATTAACGTGTCTAAATTCTGGCGATTTTTCATGATTTAGAAAAAGGCAATGCATTCTTAATCGCGGATATACGTGCGCGGATGTGAAGAAAACAGCGAGTTGGCAACGTGATGGATAACCACGAACTCCGCATTGATTTCTATCCACGTTCGAATAAAGTATATGCATGGGATTTTTTCTTCATCCGCGCTGCTGTGGCGCGGGGAGAGAGTTCGTTTGATATAAATTCATCCGTTCGCTCTCTCGGTCCGCTCCTCGCGAGCGGGGTTTTTCGCATGGGGAGAAAAAAATTTCGCAAAGGGCTGTGTCCTTTTTTTTTCTATCACGAAAAATGAGCCCCGGGGTTCCGGGTTAACGGATAAGCTCGCTGGCAGCTGTACAACGCTACAAGAACCGAGTGATCTACTGCCAATTTCGATACTATCGATGCAACGCTCCGCCTTTGTCCGCGCTTTTCACCAGGAAAAAAGCTTTTCACCTTTTACCAAGATAACCACATTAGTCTCGATCGTCTGACATTGATTCCCTTCGGCTCCCATTTTTTACCGATCCAGAAACTCTCCGTTGACACTTTCGAGTTCTTAATTTCATTTTCGCGTCCCCCTCGCTCGGTGATTTTTAAAATTTCTTACGTCGAAAGAAATTTTATTCGAATTTTATTCTCATCTTTGAAATATTCGCTTTTATTTGAGAAATCTTAAATATGGAGTTAAAATCGTTTTTATTTTCATTACGTGATTAATTTTAATATTTACAGAACGAAATATCTCATAAAGATGTAACGCTCACCCCAGTAATTTAAATCGATGCAGTTCATTGATTTTTGGTCATAGAGAGCTTTATTTATTTTTCTCCGGAACGTTCAGATCCTGGGGAGTAAAATGAAATTCTTCAAAAACGTTTAATGCTCTTTTTTCATGGTGAAAAATGCAGTTTTAAAAAAATCGTTTTTGTCATTTTTTTAATAAGTGATAAATTGTAACTTTTGCAAACGCAAACTTTTCTGTTAATGCGAATGCTGTTACGCTGTTTATTGGTTCCGAAATAAAAAGTGACGTCCCGTTTCTTATTAAAAGTGCAGACGTTTTTAAGTGTTCCGAGTGTACACAGGGACCTGACATGTGTATATTGGCAACGGCGATTTTCGAGGTCAGACGTCGCCTCGTCGCGTTAATTAGCGAAACAGACGTTCGCCCTCGGTTCCCTTCACCCAATAAGGTGCTGAATGTGGCGCTATATACGTATTCATGGATTAAACTCGACTTTAACTCGCCGTTTTATGTTGCCCGCAAGAAAAAAATTTAACATTTCCGTTTCTCACGACCTCAGGTGTACGTATTTTGAACTTTAAAAACGTGTAAAATGCTGCTGATTATTAAAACGGGCAGGAATATTGTTTTTTATTGTCAATTTTTTTATGCACAAGTTTATAATACTTTAATACATTTTTTGTGTGCAAAGTTGTCATACCTTGTGTCGGTAGTTTACAGGAATTTCACCGATCACTTAAATGTTTTTTATTCTTATTAATTTTGGAAAAATGTAATTGTAATACGTGCAAGTCATCGATTTTGAATTTATAAATTTAGAATTTCATTATTTTTAGCGTTTTCGAGTATAATTCGATTTATTGGAAGTGAAAAAGTAGAAAAAGAAAAATGTCAGACAAAGAAAACAGACTGAAAATTTAAATGCATTTAAAATCGATAAAATTGTTAATTTACAATTTTTTTACTTGATTGACGATTTAAATCAAATCAACAAAAAAGCAAAAAAGTTTTATCGCATACGATATATTTAAAATACATAAATTTTTTCTATTTTTCGTATCTTCAGCGATTTCGAATGTCTTTCGGTTCATTGGAAATGAAAAAGAGAGATAAACGCGGTCAGGAAGTTGAGAAAAACATCAGACAAAGGAGTCGTCGACTGGAGCATCTCAGTATGTCTGTATTTTGGGCATTGGGTCGGAGAGCGACGAGCTAGAAATTTTTGGGGGAAGGAAGATGCGTAAGCGAGAAAAAAGTACCATGTGTCTCTCGAGACACATCTCCCCTCGCTTTTTTTCCTTCCTCTCCGTTTCTCTCGTCATCTTGGATCGTTGCTTAATCGTGATAAGTGATAAAGATAGTGCGATTTTGGTAACTAGCGATGGGAGCTAAAGCACGAAAACGTGAAAATTGTTCGAGATTTTTCAATTTCGAAGATAAAGCTCAACATTTTAAAAAAAGCTCGATAAAAATTGTGACGAAAAATCGAACAACTTGAAATTTATTTCTTTTCAGCATTGAAAAACTATAAAAAAAAGGAATAAAACACATTTTAATTAGATTTTCGTGACGAAAACGAGAAAGCTGTTCGAGATTTTTCAATTTCGAAAATAAAGCTTAACATTTTAAAAAAAGCTCGATAAAAATTGTGACAAAAAACTATAAAAAAAGAGATAAAGCATGATTTAATTAGATTTTCATGACGAAAACGAGAAAATTGTTCGAAATTTTTCAATTTCTAAGATAAAGCTCAACGCTCTAAAAAAAGCTCGATAAAAATCGTCATGAAAAATCGAGCGATTTGAAATTTATTTGTTAACAGCAGTGAAAAACTATGAAGAAAAAGTAAAAAATATATTTTAATTACATTTTCGTGACAGAAAAGCGAAAATTGTTCGAGATTTTTCAATCTCGATGATAAAGCTCAACACTCGATAAAAAATGTGGCGAAAAATCTAACAACCTAAAATTTATTTTTTTACAACAGAGAAAAACTGTAAAAAAGAAGTAAAATATATTTTAATTAGATTCCCGTGACGATATCGTGAAAATTGAGATTTTTCAATCCAAAATAAAAAGCTTATCGCCCGATAAAAAGCCGCGTTCCCCGATCGCTCCGAAAAATCGAGCAATTTCAAATTTATTGTTCCGCGTGACAGTAAAAAACTGTAAAAAAAAAAACGGACGAGGAAAAATATTTTTCCATTTCGAAGACTCCTTCGCGATATCCCATTTTTTGTAATTGCCAATTTTTCTTTTTACAGTGGGGAATATTTGATTTTTCGAGGCGAGCCGAAATATCTCATACGTCGCCCCGTGAGCGTAACCTTTCACATAAATGCAGATATATCTCCAGATAAATGCTTATATTCCAGAATATTACGACGCCGGAATATTTTATTCGATGCCTGCTCGTTCGATCGTTTTACGGTGATGTGCAATGAGCCTGTTGCCACCATAAAAAGGCACAGTGCGGAGGAAGAAAAAAAAACGAGAGAGAGAGATCCCGTGTAGGAAAAAAAAGGAGAAAGATCACGATCGTTGCTTTTCTTTACCCGCGGAGTCGTATAATCTTGACGAGTGTATAACAAGCACAAAAGCTCGGTCCCGTATTACACGCGTGTGTGCGCGTATATTTTCGCGAGCCTGTGTGCGCGATTCAGTCTCACTGAATTTCAATGCTTGATGCCTTTATACTTTATACCTCAGCCATTCTTTTTCGCCGTAAAAAAAAAAATCCCGCGAACCAAAAGCGAGTATTATATTTTTTTATTGCGTACGTGTGCACGAAGACACGTACGATCCAATCGTAAATCACCTTCCCTCCTTTGAGAAGCTCGCTTTTCCATCCCTCAAAACCTTTTTTCTCCTTTCGTTCCGACTTACGCTTCATCGCGACCAACTTTTTACCGAGTGCAAATATACATACGTGAAAAGAAAGTTCGCAGATGCGTTCCTCGTTTCATTAAACTTTTGCCGTATGCTCGGTACTTCGTATGCGCTCCGTGGGTTGTTCTCGTTTCTTCCTCTTCTTTTTTTTTGTAATTTATAGAGCCACGAATAGGTAAACGAGTGGAAAAAATTTCTGGAGCGGGGCTTAATGACTCGCAACGAGGCAGTTTAAATTTTTGAGTTCATTCAACAGACGGAAGGAAAATACACAAAAAAAATTGTTAAAATTTGAAAAATAAATATATAAAATTTAGATATTTGATATTTAATTTTAATAATCTATATTTATTTAATCTAATAATAATTTTATTTTAACGAAGACGTTTCTTTTATTAAGGAGGTCCTTTCGCTCCAGTTGAGTCAAATGAACTACTGTAGTCAATTTCAACAAATTAAAATGAAAAAATCATAAAAATTCATAGAATTACAAAACAAG
>JAPYYX010001167.1:0-29871 GCA_030522605.1 Cremastinae sp. B BG-2022a | reverse complement strand
ATAGCAGATCGAAAAAGAACATTTTCTTTGGTAATGAAACACATTTAAACAAAAATGAATATAAATCATCAATTAATTACTTGAAATAAGACGTCAAAGATAATAATAACTGAACAAATTATGAGAAAAAAATTTTTTTCGTACTTTTTGCAGAGGTACTCTATTTTGACAACTGAAAAAAAAATTTTTTTTCATGAAAATTTTATTTTAGTTGAAAATTAAACTTGTTTCCTTTAATTGTGATGAAAAAACAAAAAATTCAGCATAGTTAAACCCTTGGAATCGAAAATTTTTTCTTAAGTACCCCATTTTGCCCCCCCCCCCTACCCTATATATTATATATTAATATTTTATATTTTGTAATGAATTACTTTTATTTTGTAATGAATTATTGTGGTCTTTGTAAATTTAGATCTTAACAAAAATACAAATAATAATTTTGATATTAGATTTATTTACTTTCAAGTTCTATTTAGTTGAGATAGTCGTAAATACTAGAAAATCTACTTAATTGTATTTTTCTGAACATTAAATTGTTATGAAAAATGATCGAAACATTTATTCATAGCTTGAATTTATCGGTGACACCATTCGCGAGCGAATTCCTCTTTATCGTCCCAATGATTCCGAGCTGGAGAGGCGTGACTGGATATGGAATCGGCAAGTTATCATACACCTCTGGGACATCGATACGATCCAAAACATCTAGCTGCTACGAGATCGAATCCATTTTACGTTTCAGTACTTTTCACTACTTTTCTCCACCTTATATATATCACTCCCTCTTTATCTCGTCCTCTCTCTTTTGCTACAGGTGTGAGAACACGAAACGCAATAAGGGGGAATATCCTCCAACGCAAAAGCGACCAATCGATTCTCGCAGAGGCCACGATTTTCTGCGGCGTGATTCCTGCGTCGCTTTGTGACATCGCCAATGCTTTTGTAGTCCAGGAGATTACATTCTCTCTGTTGTATGTACATATATACACAAAATATGTACTGATGGCGACTCTCGTGATGTCGTTTGAAACACAGAGCACTACATAGTGTCCATCCTCAATTCACGTTACTTTAAATTTTAGCCTTTTTTTGACAAACGTGTCAGTCGCGTTTGTCACTACATCAATTATTTTAACACTTCTAAATTTTCAGTGATATCGTAATTTTCAATTATATTAAATTGTGCAGGAACTTACATTTTTCATACATTTTCGTCGAGTAAACTTTTAAAGAATTAAATTTTCTTTTTTAATGAAAAAATGGAACTACAAAAATAATTAAAAAATCGAATAAAAACAAAATATTTTTTGAATCAAATTAAACAAATATCAACAATATTATAAAAAAATCATGATTTTATTCTGGTGATGATACTTTTTATTTTTAACTTCACAATCGCATTTACGCAATTCACTCTTAAATGGACATTGCGAAGAGGATTTTAGACTAGTAAAATGTTAGTAAAATGCGAATGCACATGCACATACACAAAATTTATACCAGTGACGCGTAATGCCGTTTGAAACTCAGGACACTTTAGTGTTTACTCTCAATCGCGTACGCTATTTTCGCTCTTTTTCAATAAATCGTTCGCTCTCGTTTGTCACAATTTGAATTCATTTAACGCTCTAAACTTTTCAATGACTGCTATTGATATAGAAACTTCTTACATAATTTTCATTTCAATTGATTTAACAAATAAAATATTTTCTCTTTTTAATAATTATTTTGATAAATAACAAAAACAAATACGATTTTAATCCATAAAGAGTAAACAATAATAATACTAAAAGTAGAAAAAAAATTCTAAAAATTGTTTAAACTCGGATTTTTATTTTATGGCGATTTTTTGAATTTCACGACCACATTTGAGCACTTTTATTTTAAAATGGTAATCGTGAAGCGAGTTTACACCAGTAAAATGCTCCTCGGGATCAATTTTTATCCCCGGTCGGTTTTCTATTCGTGTCCAATCGTGGGCTCAAAATTCTCTGTTGCTCTATATACGTCTGTCGATGGGTTGTAACGGATGGGGATTCATACCGGTTGCACGGTTCGAACGCTCAACGAGAGGGGTATCGAATCGCGGAGAGCAAAAAGCTCAAACAATGGAGAGAAAAAAGTTTACAAAATAGAAAAAAAAATCGAATCCCAATGGTGCAGTTTCTACAAAAATGACTGGAGCGTCGAAAGATTAAACGCTACAAAGGGACGAAAAGTGTACGCGAAATATGTAAAAGGATTGCACAAGCAGAAAAATCAATTCCATTCGTCGTCAACGCCAGATTGGACCCGCACCGCGTCGTCAAAAAATTTACGTCCGCGGAAGTAAAGCAAGCAAAAATAATGCACATACGTGCACGATAATAAAATTTTACTCCACACGATAAAAAGAACAAAATTACAAAATTCTTTTTAGCGGTTTTTGAAAAAAATAAAACTGCGGTCAAATAAAATTTCTCCATTTTAAATTTTCATATCTTTTTATGTGGAAAATTTAATTATTGTTAATACAAAATAACAAAATTTTTTTCATCGGTTTTTTTAAATAAAATTGAATCGTTAACAGAATTTGAGGCCACAAGAGTGCTTAAATAATTTAAAGAATTTACACAAGCATCAATTTTTTTCCCTTGTTAGTTTACATTTAATTTCTATATCGTGTTTTGAAAGGTAAAAAAAAATTACGAGTAAAACCCTACCGTGAGAAACGATGCAAATTTCATGGAGTCCGATAAATTATTTGGAGCGTGAATAAAATCTCATTTCTTCGAAGTTATAACGTAGAATTAATTACATATGCGAGATTTTTTACAGATTTTTACAAACGAGAAATCCATATCGTCTCAACTTCCACTAAATTGAAATGAAAATATAACTCATTGAGAATTGAAGCAGCTAAAAAAATTGTGTCCTCGAGCGGAAATGAATATTTTCAATATTAAAAATAAATTTTTATTATATCTATGGAAATTTCAATGCGTTCGAGGAATAAATAATTTTTCAATGCTCGTTAATATTGATACAAACTCGAAATGCACAAAATTGAATAAGCATGAATTATATCTACTTGGCACGTTTGGATTCTAATTTTCTCCATCATAACAAGGGCTCGTAAGTCCGCGGTAAATTTAGTGTAAAATTCAATGGCTGTGGTCTGGAATCGAAGTAAATTTGTATATTCCATGGGGTGTAAAGAGAGCTCTGCAAAAGCCTCGACGATTAATATTGTTATGGCTCGTGTAATTGGCCAGTGGACGTCAGGGCTATTAGCGAACAATGAGAGGCCGTCCGAGAGGAAGGGATGAAAACTGGGTGGGAACAGAGCCAAGTTAGATAACCAAGGTGTATAAGCTCCGTTATTACAGTCTTTTCTTTACTTTTTTAGAACGATTCTTTTTTTACTATCTCTCTTTTTCTCCCACTTTATTCGGAATTCGTCAGAAAATGACTCAACTCCGCTTTTGTTAAAATGTAAATTTTTTTATCACAATTGATAGAGTAGGAATTATTTAGTATAGAAATATTCATACTTGGCGTCGAGCCGCTACCGCGTCTCTTGATAAATAAAATAAAATTATTTAGTATAAAGTTCAGTATCGTTTCATCACATAAGTATAATTTTTATAAATGTCTTTTTTTTAGAAAAGAAGAAATAATTATCTAAAAATTAGACTTTCATGCTATCTAAATCATCCCTGTTTTTATTTTGATATTATTTGTTTTTTTGTTCATTCCTCTACGATATGTATATTACCTCTTATTTCAATCTCGTTCCATTTCCTCGTGACTTTTCTGTATCTTCTTATTTCCACAATTTATTCTTCAATCTATTTTTTTCGTTATTTATTTCTTTCCTTTCTTCCTCACTCTATCTCTGGATCTTTCGTTTTCTTTCTCCCTCGCTATCTTTTTCCCTCCCCGTCACGAGCTTTCAACTCCTTTTTTACCACGACCCTCGACACGTTACTCGATCCCGCTGGTCCGTTGCATAACGGTGAAAAAAACTGATACTCGAGACAACAATGCGTGCCCGGGGACCTTCGGGAACATTCTCCTCGTTAAATCCACCCTTAACGTTAACGCCCCGCTGCGACTACGGGGCCACAGTAAGCTCCTTCGTAAAAAGTACATCAAATCGTACGTGGCGTCGATAAAGCCCTCCCTGGTACTTCGCTTTCCCACTTTGTGTGCAGTTGGAATTTAAATTTTCTCAATAATTGATATTTTAGAAAGCGCTCACCATAAATGTTTCATGTAAATTCGTTTTTAATTGTGCGAAACAATACCAAAGTGTTATGCAATTTTATCAATTTTTATGAAGTATTGGAGTATTTTTTTTGCATTCAATTTAGTCTTTAATTGCTATTTATTTTAAAGTTTTATTTTGATGTAACAAAAATTAAGATAATTTTTTTTTCAAAACTTGCTCGTTGTTTGTTTTTATTTATTTTTTAATTTTACGTAAATTTTGGTTTTTTTAATTCTGTGAAACATCATAATCAAAGTATTGTGTAATTTTATCTATCTTCGTAAAGTATTAGAGTATTCTTTATTGTGCATCGTTTCTTATTAATTTTTTTTAATTTTTGGTATCAAAGTCTTCAAATTGCACTTGGATGAAATGAAAATGAAAACAAATTTTTTTTCTTCAAGATTCGCTTACATGTTGTTCGAGATAATTAATCAATACGAGTGAGACAGAGACTGATGGAAACAATTTACTATTTTCTCGGAGACTTTTAATCTTCTGAAAACAATAACAGAGTCAGATTTCAGATTACACTATTGAAAAGAAAACAACGTGGATGTTTTATTTTCTTTGAAACTTGTATATATTTTCAGAGAAAATTGTGTGTTGGGATTTTCTCCAACGAGGCTGAAACATCACCTTAAAATCACATGCAAGTGTACGTAGGAGTCAAAATGTTTATTATAGAAAATCATTACATTTTCCTCAACCCTTCATAAGACTCCATGTTAATAACGTTGCGATTTATTCAAATTATTGTGTATTTGATTACACTTCTTCATAACAAAATTTGATATTTCGGTTCATTCTCAATATTTTCATTTCAAGTAATTCATTCCAATGTATTCAATTCAATGGCGTCCATTTATTTACAAAATGCTAATATTTTTCATCAAAATTCCTTATTGAATTTTCTCGTAAATAATTTCTCGCGAACGTTGTTCCAGATTTTTTGAGTAATGACCGAGAATTCATTATAATAATATTATTATTATTATTGCAGTAGAAATTTTTTTCACCTCAGAAATCGTAGGAATCTGCATTTCGAAACGGACGGGAATGAATTTTACATGCATAAATGTATATGGATGCGGTGGAGCGTGTTGAAATACGGTGAAATAAAAGGGCGGTAATGTCGTCAGAAACCTAAGCAACGAGGACACGAGACACCAAGAAGCTTCCTCCCACATATGGACTCAGAAAACACGTTAATTAATAGCCTCGTTAATTATCCTTCTTTGCGTTCGCCACTGTGCAAAGTTCCGGCAAACTTTCACTTGCGAATTCGCGATACGAATTTGCATATTCTACCTCACCCTCCTTCATACTCCGTCTATTTAATATTCGCATTTATTACGTTATATTGAAATTATCTCTGCTTTATTTATTCATTCATTCATCTGTTTTCCGGATTCGAAAATATATTTCTGTTTGGTCAAAAATAATAATTTTTTCGCCGTATGTTTATTTTAACTAAAATGCACGTCCATTCGACGTAATCGATGTAGAGAATTACCAATGGAATTAACTTTTTAATTTTAAATAACGTTCGTTTAGTTTTTCTTGATTTTTAATGTAAATAAAAGTTAATCTCTGGTACAGATGGGTTTGTAATTTAATAAATGTAATCCGGGATTCATGACTGAATAACGGGTATTCATCATGAATTCAAAAAGCAAACATTTTCTTGCACTCTTATGAACGTTGTTGAAATTGGACAAATTCACGATTTGCACAAATTTTTACATTTCGTTCAATTTCGATAATTATGAAAAAATGAAAAATATTAAAAACTCAAAAAATCATGATTCTTAATTGTAAATTTATTTAACAATTAAACAAATTGAACACAATGTTAAAAATCAGAAGATTTGTGCGTATAGAATGATTTGGTTAGAAATTTGTTGAAATAATTTGCAATTCATGACCGAAACAGAAATCTCGTCGTAAATTCTCATCACGAATTCAGGGAATGACGAAGACATCGGAAGCTTTCGAATAATCCCTGATCTTTCGGTCAGGTTACGGTTGACCGAGCTCATATCAAGCTCAATCCAATCTTCTTGAATGCACGCATAGCCTATTCGTCTATTAATTCGACTGACTCGATCATAATCCTGGCTTACACAGTGAAATGAAGCCAATACCACAATTTTTCGTAATTGTTATCTCATTGCAGAAAAAAACTATCCCAAATCGGAAAGATATTGGATTGTGTATTCTACCTTGAAGGAAATTTTATTTTCCTTCTATGAATTGCAAATCAACTTTGCATACAATAAATAATCGATATTTTATTGAGGCAGATATTTCAATCCCTTTTCTCAAGTTTACAATTGAATAAATTTGCATATTATCATCATAAGCATTGAATCCAGATTTGCAATTCTTTTTGAATATAAAGTTAAATTTTGAACAATTTTCAAAAAGATATAATCAATGCCACAGACATTACTCGCATCGGGCAGCCATATCATTGAAATATGATCCATATCAAATCCACAAGGATGCACAATGGTTCTTTGATCTGGTAATACGAATCTGATACGAAAGCCGCTTATTTATTAATTATAATAGGATAAAAAAATCAATGATTTTCAAAATTAGTACATTGACAAAATACATTATCTCTTCCCCAGCACCACATACGACAGCATAATAGCGTTTTATAGAAAGATCACAACCTGATGAACACCTGATTCCACTTGTGAAATTCAAATCATATCACCAGCTAGAACAAGACAACTGTCCAAACCCTGATTAGGTTATAATTTGGAACGTCAAATTACGACTAGCCTGCCTGGGTGGGCATATCCTTAATGTCTTTTCAATGACCTGTTCAGGACCGGATCAATATTACGGATGAATAAATTTTTATCCATGAACGCAATCAGGCTCTAACCGATATTGATCAAACCCTCAATTGAGCTTCTTTGCAGAAGCAATGAATCTGGATAGGAGCCGAAATACGAATAAGATCAGAATCTGATTATGCAGCGTAATAGCTATAAACTGGAAGGTCGATCTAGAATGGAAAGCTTCTTTGAATCCGAATATGAGCTAGCCGTTTGATGAGGCTGGTATAGATATATCTGATAAGGCTGCTATATGAACTGGCATATATTGTACAAGCTGGAATTGGTATATATGGCATGAGCTTGATATACCAATGACATAAGATGGTATATTGAATTAGCTGGTATATGGTATAAGTGGATATGTGGATCATATGGATATGTGGATCAATGATATGAGCTGGTATATGGTATAAGTGGACATATGGATATGTGGATCATTGACATGAGCTGGTATATAGTATGTTGGTATCGGCGGGTATAACTCGAAATATGAGTTGGTATATGACCTAGAATGGAACGCTTCTTTGAATCCGAATGTGAGCTCGCCGTTTGATGAGGCTGGTATAGATATGTCTGATAAGGCTGCTATATGAACTGGCATATATTGTATAAGCTGGAATTGTTATATATGGCATGAGCTTGATATACATATGATATAAGATGGTATATTCAATTAGCTGGTATATGGTATAAGTGGACATATGGATATGCGGATCAATGATATGAGCTGGTATATGGTATGTTGGTATGGGTGTGTATATATGGTATGAGCTGATATATGGTATAAGTGGATCTATGATATGAGTTGATATATGGTATAATTTAGTATATGGCATGAGTTGTTATATGGTACATTGATATCGACGGGTATAACTCGAAATATGAGTTGGTACATGACCTGGTCTACGGAACTTCATTTTTGGTTATGAAATGCTAGGCTGCTTATAACACTGCTTTAGGGGCCTCTTCAATTTGCTCCTTATCAGACATTGATCATAATCAGGTCCTAAATATCATTACATTTGCTGTATTTCGCAGGTGGGAAGCCTGAAGACATTTCCATCTGAGAAGGACAGTTTGAATATCAATTGGAAGGATCTGTCAGAGGAGAAAAAACGATTTTTTTTTACTTGACACATTTTTCTGCGTTTTTTTCAGGACTCTTGATAGTGACCCTGAAGAACTCATACCCGAAAATGCAATTTTAACTTCATTCAGGAAAAATTGGTCAAAAGGGGAAACGTAATTTCGTTTTTTTACGGTTCACGTTTTTTTCTGCATTTTTTCCAGGCTGTTGATAGTTTGAGGGCATCTCTGGTAAGCGTTTGAGTGGCCTACATTAGATTTCGAGTATAGCGGATGTATAGCGCAACGTCAAATTGTCCGAGGATTGCCAGATAGTGGATAGACCACTTTTAGAGCAAGGGACGCGCGAAGAGTCGTGCAAGCGTAACAATCCGTACCTCGGAGCTCTACACTGTCATTCATTCTGGGAGAAGCACGAGAGAGGAATATAAAGTCGATCCCGAGGCCTCGACTGGCTCACACCCCGTTAACCTATATAAAAGGGGACAAATGATATCGCAGAATAACATTCCGCGCTTTCTAGTATAATAAAAAAAAATCCGTGACACGGAACAACTTTCGGGAAAGGATTTTTCTTTGAATTACAGAAACAGATTGCTAAGGAGTCTGAATTTACGAAATTCAAATGTAAATTGTTCCTGATAAGCAAAAATTATAGTGAAAAAATAATATATTTTTATTTTTTTCAAAATAAAATCTTTCTACTCACGCTTTACTATTGAAGATAACCAATATGAACAAAAACTCATGTATTGAATTAATTTTTAAAGCAAATTTGTTATTCTAAGTTCAGTCAAAGTTTGGAGTTAAATCTTTTATGACTCATTCGATAGATCATTTTTACATTTGGAATAGAACTTTTAAGTATATATTCACTAACAACGTGCCGAAATTTTAAGAATTTCTTATAATTTTTATAAAAAGAGTTATGCACCCTTAGTTTCGAATTAAATTTAAAGACTAATTACTACTTGTCTATTCAACAACTTTAATTTTATACTAGCATTTATAATAATAGTTACAAGCTAATAACCCTATTATTCATTTCTGCGCTAAAAATAAAACATGAGAGATGAATGTAAGTCTACACCGGAGAATAGTTCACGTATGTAAATTCTTGGCGAGGAGGTGTGAAGATAAACGTGACGAAATTGTTTGGGTGAATTAGTGAACCTGGTACGGATATGTTGACAAATAGTGCTTCCGCATCATAGAGATATCTTTGCAGCACCAACCTCTGGGTATAAACAAACCCACCCGTACGCGACAGGAACAATTGTGTTAGAAGAACGAAGAATACGGAAATATACATGGCAGTCTGCATTTTATGCAATTTACTCTTGTGTGTATACAGGGTGTTCCAAAACTTGACATCAAAATAGACAAAATAAGAATGTAGATCTAATAACAAGATTAAAAGTCTAACGGCACTTTTTGATCGGACTTACCGTTTACGAGTTATCGAGCGTCAAAAGCGGACCAATCAGGATCGTACGGGTCACGTGATCACAAGCTTGTCGCCACGTGGCGCTCGCTGATTCGTCAGAGTCAAATCGCTGATAATTCTTCAACGGTCGGTCGGATTGAAAAGTGCCCAAATATCTTTCGCCTTGGAATTTTATCACGAGTCTTTTTTTCATTCTTTTCGCATTTAAGGATGTACGAGATTTTTTTTGAGGAGGGAAATGCTGGTTACGCACGACAGGGGGTTGGAAAAAAAAGATATTAAATATTCCAAAAATATGTAATGACCTCCTGCCAGTCTGGGACTCCCCTTTCGGGCCTACCCACTAAAACCCTCCTCCTATTTACTCCAGGCGCCACTCCGGAACCGCTTTCGCATTACTTCAGGGTGGTGCCATTATCCTTTAAGACCTCTTATGGGGCCCTTTCCTCCTCTTCTAAAATCTTGTTTTCGTGGCGGAGGACCACCTCGACGTAAGAGGTGACCTCCGTCCAAGAATCATCGTTTAGGAGCATAACCCGGACAATGTTTTCCGGAATTATGCTCCCGAACTTTAACTCCAAAGCAGCCCTTCACACGTTAAACTCCTCACACTCAAAAAACGTGTGGAGAGCATCATCCTTTGGGGATCCGCAGGATATACAGCACGGGTTCGGAACGGATATATGAGTAGCACGGTCTCTGGTGAAAGTGACTTTTTTTAATGATTTGTTCAAATATAGCCTATAGTTCTAAGTTAAGTTTTTAGTGTATTATTCAGAATTATAACCAAAAATCTTACAGAAATTGTTTATTCGTTCCAATTATAGAAAATAAATTAAGAATTAAAATTCATGGTTCGAGTGAATGTTTAAAAACAAATTTGTCAGTTATTCGTACGCAGCAACATTAGAAGTTTGAACAACTTTAGAATAAATATCTTTTGAATCAGTCATTGAATCATTACCAAATTTGAAAGAGAATTATCAAAAACATTCACAAATAACTTGTCCAAATTTTGGCAATTTTTTAGGATCGTTCAAAAAGGAACTATACATTTTTAATTGACATCAAAAATTGGTACACCTTGTACAACTTTTGCACTTTTGTCGAGTATTTATTCGCCTATTTATAGTGTAAGTACTTATGTACACGCGTGTATTCTACCGTGAAGACATTTACTCAAAGAATGTTCCATACGAATTGTATACAGCCCGAGATTCCCCATACACAGCGTTTCCGTTGACTTATTTCACTGCTCTCTCGTCCCAAGATAGCAGAACCGCTTTTATCCTCGATTCGCTCCCAAACGTGACCTCTCGAGGTGTTTCGAGCATAAAAAACAAGTTTTTTTTCCACCAACATCCATTTTTGTTACTTAGTTGTGAAAATAAATAAAATTTGAGTACTCGTAGATTTTTCCTTAACTTTCGTATGAAATATTTTATAATACAAAAATGAACGATAAACCACAAAAACATCTTTCACTAAAGTAACGAAACTTGAAAAAAAAAATTTATTATAGAGAAATATAAAAAATAGGGAAGAATGTGTCATTGTTAACAATTTCCATAGAAAAATAGCAAAATAATATTTAACTGTACAAAGTCTTCCTGACGCGGATAAAATAATTTAAAAAAGTGTTTCGGTGTTTTCCTCCCGTTTTGCAATTTCTAGAGTGAATTTAAGATGAAGATGTATGGTGGGCTCAAGAATGAGGGCTGCGACGTGTGCGGTAGCGTTTCCATCGGGGTAGATTGTGGCAAGCCTGGCTTTCGTGGCAACTTTATTGGATCGTAGAATTTGTTGCCGAGGGCACGGGGAGAATCAAGTCAAGAATTCATGAATATTCCTTGACCGGAAGTGAGCTTTCTCTCGAGCTGATTCTCGTGCTATCTCACTCCGGCGTTTATCGCTGTTGGCTCTCGGTGGGCTCTCGATTAGCCCATACATAGTAGGCTTGTCTGTTTATCCGCGCACGGGGGTCTCTCTGCACGCAAAAGCTCGGTCACGTAAGGCTGTTGCGCAAACACGTCCGTTTTGCGCGAGAATCTCTCGATTCGAGGCTCCGACGAATTGCCTGCCCGATTCACGAATGTATATTCCGTGTATAGAAACGCTTCGAGCTCTATACGAACACTCGATTCAACCGCCGAATGTACTAATTCGCGTACAGCTTAAATGTCCGACTCGTTAGAGACGAGCATATACGAATTCTCCGTCTCTCTTCTTGATGCACATGCCAATTCTCTGCAACTCCCTTTCCCTACTTCGCTTATTCGCCCTTCCATGTTCCTCTCCTTTTCCTTTACGTCGATCCAACCCCCTGGGATTTCCTCTACGTCTGCCCATTTCCGTTTCGGCTTTACAACTCGGTCTTTCTCTCCGCTTCCCTATCTCGGAATTGACCGTAAAATAATGAATTTTGCATGAATCGTTCCAACTCCTCGTTGTATCGAACAAACAACACGATTTCATAAGATTTTGCTCGGGCTTTAATCTCTGTTTATTGTATTGATTACCGGTTTTTGATTGAAATTGGTTTTTGCAAACATAAAGTAAAAGGTATGAGACATTTACGCAGAGCATACAATCATTTTATAATGGGAAGAAGAAAGGATTCTTGAAGTTGATTCGAATGCAAATTGAAGCCATTGGTACAAAACTTGGAAATTACTTAGGGTAATATAAATCAATGTGCCCAATGTAGTGATAAATGTTCAGTGCAGTTCTCTTGACCTCCAATTTAGACGGGGGTTGGGGGAAATGTTGGGGTTCCCCTGCTAGTCATTGCCCCCCCCCCCCACGACATTGAGAGTCAAAGTTTGCAGTTTTAACAAATTTGAAACCTTAAATTCCTGAAAGGGGGTGGGGTGAGTATTGTGAGAGGGGGAAGTCCCCCATCATGGATCCCCCCAGCCCATTTGGGGGTGAACCCCCATATTTTTATGTTATCTCATTTTTGAACATATGTTAGAGTGTTTTTAGAAAAACATATACGGAATATGATTTTCTCTTTCATTCAATGCTCATACATAGAACTCCGTGGTTACTACGAGTTATTTGCTTCATTAACGATAGCTTATTCGTGAATTGAACAAACTACGAAAATCGATCAGAATGCTCTTTAATCATTCTCTATTTCGCTTTTTGTTACTACTCCGGAGCTTTATTTTTTCGAATTTTTTTTCACTTGGGAATGCGGGAACAATTGGTCGCAGCCCAATATTTCACCGGCTAGCAGGATAACCGTACTACACGTTAGCCATTTAGACATTTTCGACCGCAAGCATCGAACGCTTTTATTAATTGGCTTCCCTGCCGTTTATTCCGAAAACCGCACCCGTTCTCTCCGCTCACTTTCTCCCTTTCTCCTACCTTTGCACACATACATACGCCTGTATAAACAAATTTTTTTCCTTTTCTCCAATTATTCTCAGCTCTTTTCGAAGCTTTCAGGTTTATACGCGAAGAGACGAAAATAGCGTCAACCTACTCGCCTCGACGTTTTGGAACGATAAAATTGAGAGTGCGAGAAAAAAATTCCATTCGGAACAAAAAATTCGATTCGGGTCGGAACTTTCGTCCAATAGTAGCAAAGATTTGCCAATAAAGCTACGAAAAACATTCCTTATTGGTCATCATCAAAACTTTTTTGTTTTAATTCTGCAGTTTCACATTATTTTTTATTGATCACTATTTAAAGACTGAATAATAAATATTCCCAAAGAACAGTAAAAGATCTTTTTTTATAAATTTTTAAATATCAACATATCTAAAAATATCGCACACAGTCTTTACACGTCGAATTTCCTAACTCGTTCATCGGAGAGCTTAAAAAAAGCTGTCAAAACTTATTCGCGTATTTCTTAAAGCAGATATACTTTCATGCAGATATTTTTGCATCATGCTATATCCATCTTATGTTTTCAAATGTAACCAAAGTGTAGAACGATTCGAATGTAGAACGATTTGTCAGCGAGGAAACTGAGAAACTTTCGTAGACAATGAAGGAACTCGATCTCAGCTCTCTTTCTCCCTCTCTTTCTATTTGAAGCGCTCCCGGTTCGATACCCAATGCGCTATGTTTCTTCCCGGCGTAACTCCTGACTCTACGTACAATTCATACACGTGCGAACCTACACATATTTTAGAAATGTTTCCCGTGGAAAATGTTGGCGAAGGAGAAGCTCGTTATTCAGTTTCTACTTGAAGTGAGCCGCGTATTTCGCCCATCCGCTCCATTCGAATTTCAACGGTATATTCAATTACGTGATGCATACTTCGATGCATCATGCATCCGGTATGTATACAACCTGTAGACACAGCGAAACTTGCCATATTTGCACGTAACGTCCGCCTCAAACGACGAAAGATATTTTTACCAGTTACTATAGAAGTTCTTCGAGTGTGAAACAGTTTAAGAGATTAACTATCTTGATGAGGAAATTAAAACGCAATCGTGGGGTTTGAGATGATTTTTAGAAAAAATATTTTTCTGGTTTGTGAAACGCTTCCAGAAACTGTAACAATTATTTTTGAGTTATGGTTAGATTTTTTCAACCTTGATTACTTCATAACATAAATCATGAAACGAATTAGAATAAAAATGCTTGCGTTTTTACTATGGGGGCTTCACCCCCCCCCCCCCAACACTCGGGGGCTTTGCCCCTAGACCCCGCCCGCCTCTTGCCTTTAACACGATCGCCTCCCAGCGACCAACACTACATTCCTACTGAAGACATAAAAGTTGAAGTCAAATCCAAATCCAAAAAAATCACCATCGAATAAAAATTGAACCAAAGTTCGGTGACATGGACATGACTCGTGCGCCTATTGGAATATGACATAGGGCGCCATGAAATCTGGTGACGGAAAACCGAACTAGCGTGATGGTGCAGATTCAATAGAAAACTACAATTATTATACTCATTTTCGCATCCTTATCGTCGCCATTTGGACCAACCCCCCCCCCCCCCAATTCAACATTTCCGAAATTAAATAAATCTTGAAAGTCATATTCTAAATCAGGAAAAAGAATTCGAAAAAAATGCGAAAGCAAATAGGAATCAACTTATTTATCCCATAAATATTTCGTTATCATTCTCAAAAAAATTAGAAGGAAATAACAATTTCGACAAGGGCAATTCCCTACCGAATCCTCTCTGGAATTTATGCGAAACTCGGAAGGTGGATGTATTAAACTGAAAATTTCATAGTGCGGCGGGATCCTTTGGCAAGGCTCTCCGATGCAACTTCCGGTTTATTAGTCGATAAACCAGGACGGTCCATAAACGTGTATATACGAGTGTACAGATTCGAACGAAATGTTGGCTTGTGTATGGCCGATCATGCGTGATATCGTCCCATTGGACTATACTCGCCTCGCTTTTGTTTTTCCACTTCCGCCACTGATCTCAGCAGAGTCTCGAAACTTCCGCATCGCTATCTACAATCGCTATGACCTTTAGGATGAAAATTCAAGTAGCCATCGAGCTCTCTGATTCAATTTTTAGTCATCGATATCGACAGGAGCAATGTTCGAGAAAATATTGGAAATTGAATGGTCACCCTTGGCCTGGGGACTTGAAAATGAAAATTGCAAAAGTTGTCAAATATCTCACAACTGTAAAAATGGAATTATTTTAAAATACATACTTTTTATAATACATGCAACAAATCTTCTTTGGTAACAAAAAAATATGCGAAATTTATAGGCAGTTGAATTTGGGCTAATTATTGATCCAATTACGTCGTAAAAAAATAAGGACAAGAAGTACGAAAAAAAGTAGAATTGGCGAGTGGAAAAGGATAATTCTGGGTCAGCCAGGTGAGGATAAAAATAAAGCGAAACGAGAAAAAAAAGAGAAGAGAATTTTTCACACCGCGAAGCCGTTTTCAATCGGCCACAGACTTCTATCCATGCAAATTACACTTTTTTAGGACTCCACGTCGAATAAATGGAAGATGATACCGTATTCGAATTCAGCAATTTATTCTCCGAATGAGACACATTCGTGGCCGCGATAAAAATGAAATTTCAATAAAAAAATATTGGAAGTTCGTCAAACATCGATCACCGTTCCGAGCTTTATAAAATTTGACCCGATTCAAAAAAATTTTTTAAAGTGAACTGACGCAACTTTAAAATGAATTCTTCAAACGCTTCTCTGAATTTCTTCTTTAATGTGGAACATTATGAAGTATTTGCGATAAACTAACGTGATGTAGTTTTTTCCTTCTCAAACATTATTTATTTATATTGAAATATTAATTATTTTGACATCTACATGAATATAAGGAATAGATTTTCGAATTTATGTATGCATGAGATTGATAAACTCCAATACCGTTTGACAGATCATCATGAAACTTGGAACATATAATTTGAGTTTCATGGAGAAGGTTTTTATGCCATCCATTTTAATTGAACTTACCAATAGATGGCACTGCAGTACATCAACTTCTACAACATCCAACTAATCCTCATGAAAATCCTAATAAGCTTTTATTGTTATAAACAAATTGATGAACTATAAACATTTTTACAATACTTCATCTGTAAATAAATTTTAAATACTGGAAATTATTTTACTGATCTTGATGGTGCCTGTTATTGCTCATTCATGTCAATTATTACTAAAAAATATAAATAATTTATTTATAGGATATATACTTTATCTATAATATGTTCTATAATTCCGAGACATGAGCATTTTAACAGCAAAAAATTTTCCCATTATCAAGAAGATTACCTAATTTTTTATTATTTAATGGACCCATCGATTGTTGAAGTATCCTCGTTATCTACAGATTATAATAAATATCCTTTCATCTTTTGGCGTTTGAAAATTTTTTCACGACTTTTTCGATTCGATTCCTCGGTCGTGTTCATTTTCTCCGCTCTCTTCATCGCCGGGCACAAAATTCACATACACGAGGCTCGTGCGGTACATCGTGGATGAAATATCGGAAAATTGGAACGGGCGCGATGCATTACGTCCAATATTCGACTCGATAAGTCTCGTCGATCTTCCACCGACGAGTTTACCTTTTTCCTTAGTATTTTATATAACGGTCACGTATACATTGTAAACGTACTTAGAGACTTGGGAGAATTCGCTCGTTTCTTCGTCGGTATCGAAATAAGCGAGGAGTCAAAAAAAATGAGGAAAAAGAGAGGGAGAGAGGGACGGAGGAGAGTGAAGTTCTAAGAGAAAAGGCTGAAAGGAATGTCAGGGATTGTAAAAAGGGGTAAGATTCATGAAGAGTCTTGCTCGAGGTACGTCAAGGACGTAAAACGCTAAAAAATTTCCGACCCCTGTGGGAAGGAGAAGAAAAAAGTAGGGTTGAGAAAAAAAAGTTGAAAGAGGAAAAATAATGAAAGAGGAAAAAAATAATAATGTTGAAACAAGGGACACTTTGTTCCTTCGTACCCTCCGGCGTCTAATTTCATTTACTTTCATTCTTCGTTCCCTCGTTTAAGCCTCGTCCATTTTTTTTGTGATACCGTTGAAAGAGCACTCACAGATTTTATTCCACATTTTTCGCCATTATTTCATAAATTCAATTTCTTATTCTATTGTATTTCTATCCTCTTACGTAATTTTCATATTTTTACGTTAAAACTTTTCTTGAAATTCCATTCACTTGGATATAAATTTTTTTTAACTCATTCGTATCAATGTTTTTCTGATTATTTTCCTTTTATTGAACATTTTATTTTCGATTACTTTCGTATTTTTTTAATTAAATTTATTTTATTTGTTTTTCCTCGCGGTGTTTCCTTTTTTTTCACAATTTCGGATCTCCGTCCGGATGCTTCATGCTCCCGGCCTGATAAATGGCGCAGCTTTATCCGGAAGTGCACGTGCTCGCCGGAGGATCGAGAGACAAAGAGAAAAAGAAAGTACGGGGGAAGGCTTGGGAAAGAACGTGGAAGCATCGCTTCATCCTAATTGAACCACGATCGTTGTTGTTCTTCTCTCGACTTTCCTTGGCTCTCTTCTCACTAGAAATTACGGAGGGTTAATTTAAACTCCTTGAGTCGCGCTCGAAATTTTCTCGGATACGTGACTCACTATAGAAATGTTGTACATACGAGAGAACGTACACGCTCACGGAGAATTTTCAAACGAAAATTTTTAATTTTATTCTCCCCGCTCCTCCCCGACCCTCTTACAAAGGGAAAGAAGTGACCAATTTGTATCCCCATCGTTTCCAAGAGAGCGAAAAGAGAAAAAGAAATATCCTTACAAGAATTCCCATCGTATCTCGATTTTTTTAATACTGACTGATAAGAATCTTTTGGTTCATTAAATTATTCTAGTATTGAACATTACTCTTCGATCATTATTTATTATTTAAATTATTTTAGTATCTTTTTTTGTATTAAATTATTTTGCAATTATTATTTGTTATTTAAAATAATGTAATTTTATGTATTTTCTTGTCATTATTTGAATTGATGAGAAAAAGTATTCAAAATATATAATACTGTAAGCCTCTTTTCGGATTTAAAAAATAATCAAGTCTGAAATGTGCATACGACATTTTCAAGGGAGCAGAAAAGAAAAAGAGAAAAATTCTTGTAAGAATGTCACGTCTTACTTACATTTTTTTATTCTACCTAATGAGATGTAATTTCTATTTTTTAAATATTTTTTTAGAATGTACAATATTATAATTTAATGTATTTTTCATTATTACCTAACGTAGCAGCTAAATGAAATATTAGTTATGACTCGTGAACTTGTAATCTTATTTTATTCTTTAAAAAAAATCTAAGACACGAAAAAATTGCACTCTTCGAAAGAGCAAAAAATCGAAAGAAAAATCCTTATAAGTAGGATTTGAAAATCTTATTTCAATTTTCTCGATACTAACCAATAAAAAATATATTTTTTATTTTTATTCTATACTTTTTATTATTCAAAATAATATAATTCTTCATTTTATCACAACTTGAATAAAATAATTAAGTCACAGTTAAGTCACATGATCTCGTGAGCTTTTTCTTAAGATAATAATCTCTAAGATGTGCAATAAATTACATTTTCTATTTACTTCTTAGCAAATTAGCGTATAGGAGAAAAAGTAAATATATACTTTAAAAATGGCCTGTAGATTTTTTTCTAGAAAAAGGGACTTTTTAAACGAGTTGAACGCACAACAGATAAAGTTTTTAACGGAATTAAGGACGGGGCTTCGAGGGTGTGCGGCGCGAACGATAACGAGGAAGAATATACTGCGCGGAACGGGAAAAAAGAAGTGAAGCGAAACAGAAGTGGAGCTAAAATAAAAAAAAACGTAGCGAAAAAATAAGGCAGCAGCGTGAGAGTTCCCCGAGAAAAAAAGGAAACAGAAAAAATACGATGGCGTTAAAATAAGAAATTGCGTCGAGAGATTCGTAAGGAAGTATCAGAAGGAGAAAAAATCCAAAAGAAAAAAAAAGTTTCCGGCCGAAGGGAGAATTCAGATTTTTTCATGAAATTGAAGTCTACGGGAATTAAAGTCTTCGAAACGCGAGTGAAAAATAGCAGATAGTTGCTCTTCTATTTTTTTATTGTCTTCCCTTGCGGAGATCGTAAAAATACGCACAGTTAATTTTACAACAGCCATGAATTTCGGAACGTGACGTGAAAAAGAGACAAAAAAGACGAGTCTCGTGTTTAACGGCGTCTGCGTTTGAGAAAATTTTCCAGGAGAGAATTTCCGGTGCGTCCTAGAAACGGATATTCCTGACTTTGCGTCACATTAGAAGAGACCGGAGCTTTATGGGAATTTCCGAAAGAAACCTTATCCGCTGGCGAATTCACAGAGGGATTATTGTCATTTTAATGAAGCCCCGAGCGTGACGTGGAACATTGCGAAGGATATACATTGAAAAAAAATGTATTTCGACGTAAATTGCGAAACGAATGACAAAAGTTAGACGAAAGGGTTAATTATTGTTAATTTTTCATCCTGGGAATCGTGTGAAATTTTTTATTCGAGCTGGAGGAATTTTTCTTTGGAAGGAAAACACTGTCGAGCAAATGTTGACTTTTCTCAAAGAAATAAAACCTCTCGGCAGAGTGACTAATTTTTTTTTTTCAACCGTGAGACACTTTCGTCTCCGGCGTTTATTAATTTTTCCACGCGCAGCAAAGTTCTCGCAGCTTTTATTTTTCGCTACACCGAGGAATAAAACCCGAGCTCTGGCACAATGGGGAAATATCATCTTGTTATTTTGGTTTTTAAATACGCGAATCAGAGCGTATTTAATACGTTTTTATGCGTCGCATATGATACAAACTTTTGCTTAAATAGTGCAATAAAAACAATTTCAAAAATAACATGGAAATGAAATGAAATTAGTGGAATAAAAATTAACCTCTTGATCGTACCAGAATTTTGTAATCGTCAAAGCACACCGGAAATACAAAAAAGAATCCACATCATAAATTATAAAATGTATGCAGTTCAATTTTACTACGAAACAGAAACTACTTTAATTAATTTTATTATTATCATCTGTTTGTAATGTCATTTATTTTTATTCAAAATTTTTTAAATATTATTTTGATTATAATTAATTAATTATCATTAGTGTCGTAAATGAAAACGACTAAAATGTATATGCAGTCCAATTTTAATAAAAATCAGTTTTTAACATTATTTTATTTCTTTTCTTCATTTTATAGCTAACCCTGCAATACGTTACCTCGTCCAATAAACTGAAAAAGTTTATTGCAACTTGGATGTAGCGATCGAAAACAATAACAACGTGTGCTTCGTTTTTTTCATAAATTCTGCAATTTTGCGGGCAACTTTTTTATTTTTTTTACACAAAAACCTCATTAGGACCATTGCGAATATTAAAAAAATAACTAAACTGGTCTGCAGCCATTCTCAAGTGGAGGACTTACGAACTTCATTTTTATTTATGTAAAATTCGTAAGTTTCAATTGACGTCAAAACAGTATATCGAATAACTCTTTTTTATCGCCACATAAATTTTTTAAAATAAGATAAATTTTTAAATAACATATAAGCTGCAAGCTCCAAGATGACATTTCTACGCCAACGGCCAAACCATGTTGGATGCACCGGTTCTCGTCCGATCACCGAAGTTAAGCAACATTGGGCGCGGTCAGTACTTGGATGGGTGACCGCTTGGGAACACCGCGTGCCGTTGGCTTTTTTTCGATTATTTTTTTATTTTAATGAGTTTCTTGTCAAAATATATTCAATATTCAATTGAAAAGAAAAAAAATTAATACTCTTGAATTTTATAGAACATTGTGAAAAAAATGGCCTTACCAACGAACAGCATTTCATTTTTATTCATATAGAAGATTAAACATTTTAATCAACTTTATCATTGTATCATTTATTTTTAATATGTCATTGATTTTGATAAAATTACTAAAAATGCAAAAGTCGCACGAAACAGTTGATATTTTATGAAACTATTTCTATTTTCTCCCCCGTTCATAAATAAATCGAGTTTGTAAATTTTTATCGGAACGACTTTACTGGGCGGCGAACTCGAGTAGTAAAAAATTTCTTTATCCTCGCTGTAGGAGTTGCGTTAGTACGCGGCAACGTATTAATCGAGAAGTTTTATCATATTTCAACTTTTTCCTCGCTCACGTACACGATATTCGATTCAGGATGAAAAGTTTATTCCCGCGATATTGCAAAGTTGCTAATATTTATGCAATTTGTTTGCGATAAAGGGGGAGAAGCGAGAGATGAGGATTATTTTTCACGATGGACAAAGCGAGAAAATTTTCCATCGATCTTCGATTCGAGGAATTATTCAGGAAGGGACTTTGATGTCGATCTTGGACTCGATAAAGGAGAATTTCCGAGGCTTCCGATTCGTCGCTCCCACTTTGCCCGTCCGTTGTCAATGTCGCCCTTGTTCTCAGTTTCGCTTCCTTTCCTCTCTGTGCTTTCCCATTGAGATTCTCAATACGTAGCAGTGTACAAAGCATACCTTCACTCTGGTCACTCGGAGCAAAAACGTACAGGGTGTCGTGTTAGGACCTTAAAAGATGGACAAAAATATATACTACATCATGATTTAGCAGCTTTAAGTAAAAAATCCTCATGTCGAAAAGGATTTTGCATTTTTCGGTATTTGAGATCTGCAATATTCCTGCCAAACGTGACTTTTCGACCATAAATCGATAGAATTTAGACTCTATTTTTATGTTAGAAAATTAACATTTTTATTATGTTATTTAGAAATGATAATCAAGTTTTCCAATGTTTTATTTAAGGTTTTCATATTACTTAATTTGTAAACAATTAAAAAACAGGAATTACAGAGAAAATTGTTTAAACTCTGTATTAACATTGTTTATGTGCGCATAGGATGGAAAAAATTTATGAACGAAAATTCGGTGCTTGGAATGCATTTTTCTGCATCGAAATATCTGCAAAGCTTGTCTCCATATGACCGCTGGACTCCATATGACTGTTACGAGTCATAGACCGAAATTTATGAATTTTTGTAATCTTGAATTAGGTATTTTTTAACCATACAGTTAATCATTTTCTAATTTGACAGAAAATTTTATAATATACTTTGAACGCAAGATTTTCAAGACTTCAGCGATTTTTTATGATTCTTGAAAAAATGTTTATAAATTTTATGACACCCGATATACTCGTTATGTGTTTCTCAGTCTGAGACTACATACGTTTATGTATGCTCATCTTTATGTGCGCAGAGTCGGTATGAACACAGAGCGAAACTTGACTGAATCTGATTACTTGGTATCGTACTTCTCCCATATACTCCCTGTGCGCGATCGTGATTAAAGCCAATTTGGCATACGTTTCCTTGATGAGACAGAGCCGAACTCGAAGTTTGCTTTTTATTCACTTTCCAGGTGGAAAACGCTTCGACGTGCAAATTTTCCTGTTTCGCTGTATATATCTCCACCCTCGTTAATTCCATTAGAGAAATCTGATTCAATGAGGACAAATCTCACAGAGACAATTTGCGCTTTCGACAAACGTGTTCTTTTAGTTCCTCAATTTATAATTTCTCTGTTATCACTGTTTAAACATTTCTTTGCAGTTTATCCACCAATTTATTTTACGATTTTAAGGTAGTCAGCCGAGCATTGGCGTTATCGGTCCAAATCTAGATTTAACATATTTTAATTTAAATGAAACTGGACATTTAGAAAAAAAATGTACCTTAAAAACCGATTTTTTGAAAAATTTGATCCTAAAATCCATATGTGAATTTTCTATGTAACGTAACTTATGAACTATAAACGTAACTTTATTGATAGATCAGACATATAAATTTTTTATTGTCTCTTAAACAAACATCAATGATTTCTATAAAGGCATAAAAATTCATGTGAATTTCTCTGTTATCACTGTTTAAACATTTTTTTGCAGTTTATCCACCAATTTATTTTACGGTTTTAAGGTAGTCAGCCGAGCATTGGCGTTATCGGTCCAAATCTGGATTTAGCATATTTTAATTTAAATGAAACTGGACATTTAGAAAAAAAATGTACCTTAAAACCGATTTTTTGGAAAATTTGATCCTAAAATCCGTATGTGAATTTTCTATGTAACGTAACTTATAAACTATAAACGTAACTTTACTGATAGATCAGACATATGAATTTTTTATCGTCTCTTAAATCAAACATCAATGATTCCTATAAAGGCATAAAAATGCATGTGAATGACTTATTTATTGAAAAAAATGCAATCATATAGAAAAAGAACGTGATAATCTTTCACAGCTGTCGATGCCATAAAATGAGATCAGCTGACAATGACGAAGTCAACTGACCAAATTCAGATATTAAATATCACTCTCCTTATAATTTATTCATTGTAATCTTTAGTGGAATATTTCAAACGATAAGAATTATTTTTTCGGTGATCTAAAAAAAATTTTCTAAAATTTCTACAAAAAATAAAATTTTATCCCCGCAGAAAATAAACTAATGATTCATATGCTTAATAAAGTCGAGTTAAATTTGATTTCATCAGAGATCTCACAATTTTCTACGTTTAATCTGTATTCCGTCTTCGTTGATTCTCAAAACAGCTCCAGACGGTAGCTTAGAATGACTTTTATAAAGAGAATTGAAAAGTGGCCTTTGGCTTTTGTATAAGGAAAAGCGACGACATCCCGCACTTCCTGCAGGTATATTGGCAATCGATTGCTTACACCGTGAACGAGTGAAAGCCGATTCCACTTGCATTCTTTTCTAATACTTGTCTCAGTGAACACTCCTCAGTACATGGTATTACTTTTCTAATAGAACGTGCGAGAATGCGCATCTCGTACTTTCCGCCCTCGTCGAGGAATCGAGTAATATATTAAACGCGAATAAATTTCCATTGAAAACAGTTTTAATATCATTAAGGAAGATACATTGGAAACTTAACTTAATTTAAACTTTGAATAATTTATTCGAACTGAATTAAGCATTTTTCAAATATTTATAACAAACAAAAAGTAAAACAAATATTTCAGTTTATTTATTGTTAACCGTAGGGAAACAAACTTTAATCGATGTTTTTTTCTTTTTTTTCAGTTGGCAACAAGACCGAGGAATCGTCGTTGGCCCTGGTGAGAAATAAAAGTCTCAATTCCCTGGAGCATTTGTTTATTTTTATTTTTTTACAAGGATGTAATATTTTATTTTGCTCGACTGGGGACAGAATTTTTCAGCGCCAGCGAGAAATACGAACGATACATTCAGCGTGACAGCTACGAGACAAAAATCATCAGAGACCGTCCGAGGGCTTGAAAGCTCGAAAGGGCCAGATGCGTCTTGGGAAAAGGACGATGACAACGAGGACGAGAAGGATGAGAACGAGGACGAGGATGAGGACGAGGAGGAAGATACTGGAGACGAGGAAGATCTCGCAAGCGACTCGGAACCTGACGAGTACGAGGATGAATTAAAGGAAATTGCCGAATCGCACGAAGCGATGTCAAGGCATGAGAGGAAAAACGATAAATCGAGCATACCTCCTGTCACGAGTCGAGGAAAGGAGAGCACAAATGTTCTCGGCGAAAATTTTGGCTCGGGTGAAAAAATAAATATTATTACGTCAAATGGGACTTCGACTGTCAACGAGACGCTACCGGTCATTGATAAAGAGGTAGAATACCATTTTAATGAAAAATTAATTATCGTCTCTTAAATAAATTCATCGCAGTTTTTTTAGTTTTATATTTTAGATAAAAAGGATTTTTCAAAAAAATTGTTTTTTAGAAAAAATTTACTTGAATTATAATTTAAGATGAAATAATTTTAATAATTGCATTTAATTTAATTCCACTGCATAATTTTTCGAGTCGAAAGATCAAACAGGAGAGACAATCAGCAAAAATCAAATGCTTATTTCTTATTTATGTGCTATATAGCACATGGATCTTTTTGTTGATCGAATTTGCACAAGAAAAGTTTTGAACCGCGATGCTGGGTCGTCTGGGATCTTTTATTTTGATCCCGAATGACTTCTGCGACGAGCATAAAGCGACCGAAACAATACACAAAGAGAAAAGGAAGCAAGAAGGAGAAAGAGAGAAGTCTATAAGAAAGATATAGACAAATAAGAAAAGCGTTTTCGTTAAACTTTGTCTACACTTCTTTGTTCATAGAGTTCGTATTTTCCTGTTCACAGGGTGTCCCCCAAACCTCGATAACCGTAGTGATCTAGAACTTGAATAAATTCTCAAAAAATTCTTAAATAAATCACAAATTCAATATATTGTAAGATTAAATATCCGCTTGATTCGATGACGATAAGTTCAAATAATGATTTTTGGGGTACTTGATTTATACACGTCTTTTGGATCGATCGAAGTGCGATGACGATAAGTTCAAATAATGATTTTGGGGATACTCGATTTATACACGTCTTTTGGATCGTTTCGAGACGCGAAATGATTGGCGCTGCGCCACCTAGCGGCGAGAGCGCGAAGCTCTCTACGTCAGCTGAGCTCATAGATGGCGCGTTCAGCCGTTGACGGGGTTTTGACGTTAACTATTTTCTTTTGACGTATGACAAGTCAATTCGTTGACAACTCATCAAGTATATCTCGGATTTGAAATTATCTAAATATTCTCCGACTTAGAATTTACTCAGGAATTTATTCCTTTGATTGTCAAAATCAATTTGCGAGACACCTTGTACACGTGCTCGCGGAAATGTGTATTTATATACAAGCGAAAAAGTATCGTGCGATAAAGCGAAGTTTTGAACGAACGCGAAAGAAACTTGCTCGCTTTCGTGCGTTGCTTTTTCCTTTTCTCTCTCTCTCTCTCTCTCTCTCTTCTCGTCTCTTCCTCTCCAGCGAGGCAAGGCTTATTCTCAAAGCTATAGACGAAAGCTCGTGAAGCTTTCGGGAATGACAGGAGAGCGGTGCATTCGCGGAATGGAGAAGACAAAGTTTTCTATGTCAGAGCAGGTGGCTGAACTTTTGAGGTACAAACAGAAGGGAAGCTCCGTTCTCGGGCCGGAAAAAACGATCGCTGACGCTAGCCCGAAACTCGGGGCGAAAGTTAAGCGGGTACCGACCGTGAAGAAAGAGCTCAGCACCCAGAAAGAAATCCTCAACGCCAACGAGACCGAATTCTCGATACCCAAGACGTTTATCTCAAATCAAGAGGTCGTCAATCGTCTCGACGAGGACACCAGGCCCGAGGTTAACTTCGAACTACCCGTTAATACGAAAAATACCAATCGATACGAGGTAAAAAGGATTTTCGAGTTTTTTTTTTAAATTATTTTTTATCGCTTTTCGATATTTTTTAAATTGCTCATCCGTTTTTATATTTTTTCATTTCCAATTTCCTGTTTCGGTTTTTTATTTCTCTTACTGGTATATTGAAGTTTTTATTGAGCCAACATTGTTGTTATTTTATTTTTTTTACTGTTTTTTAAGAAGCTAATTCAACGTCCAATAATAAGAAAAAAATGTTATTTAAAAAAATAACACAATAAAAAATCAATAAGGAAAATTCGAAATTAATTTTTGGTTTGATAAAACTTTTTCACCGATGTTTATTTTATTTTTCAATGTTCTAAATTGCTGAGAATTCAGCTTCTTGTTTCCTGTTGGACAGCTCGTGCGTGACGATGCGAGCTTCGAGGAGAATTATGCAGACCTTGCGACCCCGAGCGATCTGCTTAGAAAGCTGGACAAGAGGCAGCCATCCGAACCAAACGGACTAGGAACTCGTTTCCTCAATGGTTACTTCTCCGAGGAACAACTGCGGAAACTCCAGGAACTCGGGGTGAGATTTTGAGCGTTAAGAAGGGGAATGTTAAGAGTACAGTGGAGGTAGGCGCGTGTTCAATGATCGTTCGGACGAACGAAAGATAACGACTTTCTGGCTTATGATCGTGACCAAACTTGACTAAAGTTATTTCAATGTGAATCACAACTTTTCATGATTTATTTTACGATCTGCGACCACGACTTCGCTTACGATTTTCAAATTTTTAAGATTCAATCTTTAATCGAATAACTACGTTCGACTAAAAATTTAACTACGAATTGTGAAGAAAATTCTTATCAAAGTCATGTCGAGCATGCTAAAAAATTTTTAAGTTCGTAGTTTATCTTATTTTAAGTTCTAAAAGTTATTATTGAGAAAAAACTCAGTGAACTGGAGTTATTACTAAAAAATTATTATACTTGGGTACGGGTTACTTTTGGTCTAGTAATTTTTTTATCGTTAGTTGTGATTAATATTTTTTATTAATTTTTCATCAAATATTTCATTAAAATGAATTTTAAAATATTCATATAAATTATTATGGTAAATAATTTAAAAGTTAATCAGAACTTTTAGTAACCATATAAATTCTCTTACGTTTTTCAATTTCCATCAAAGGACTACGTCGAATTTTAGAAACCACAATATTACCATATTTTGATATTGAATTTCTTTTCCAAGTTGTCGAAAGCAACTCAAAACTTTTTTTCCCATTATGCAATTCAATTGCATTTCCATTTTCCAATTTCAGAATTTTTTCTACTAACAATCGACGCGACTTTAAAAATATCAAAATCGAAAAATCTGCTTTTGAAATTTTTTACAAATTTTCACCACGCTTTTTCAGCGAGATAAAAAAATTCTGTTCGAGATTGTGTTTTGAAATAGGAAGGTCGAGACCGTATGAATTATTCATGGACGACGGAAATAATTAGAGGTGAAAAGTTATCGCGATTTCTCGGTTTTATAATTGCGGTAAAACCGAATCGCCCTCCTTTTTACTATTTTTTCCTCCTTATTACTCAATAATTATTCCAGTTGTGGGAAAAAGATCAGTTTTCCGTAATAAGAGTTATTATGATTATTAATACGATTTCATAGGTCTCATGACTCGATTTCGCTGCTTGACCCTAATTATAACTCCGTACTAATAACCAAGTTTATCTCTCTTTTCCACCCATCTCTCTTTCTCCGTTTCCCCTCACCTGTCTCCAATTTTCCTGCTCTTTTCTCTTCCGCTTTTTTAACTACTACAGAACACGCAATTCAATGCCACGGCTCTGAACTTTCTCCTTCCATCAGACAACTTATCTCATTAACTGCGAAATTCCAGACTAAACGATCGTCCTCATGTTCCGGACCATTCATCTAAAAAAAAAGTCATTCGTTGCCAGAATTTAAAAAAATTGGCCATCTGAATGGGATTATTTATTTGGGAATGAGTTTGAAAAATTATCAATCATAGTGACTTAAAAATTGATTGTTTCGTTCAATTAAACAATCATTAAAAATCAAATTAAATTCTAATAATTTGGTTTTTTAAAAAAGAAAGTTCTACCAGAAAATTAAGCTCACTAACAAATAAAAATAAAACAATAAGCTTACAGTCGATGGAAAAAGTTCGATGAATGGCTCGAATTACCAATGTCTATTGTTGGAACGATCAAAAGTTTTAATCGTAAATTTCGTCGAAGTTTTTTAATGAAACAAAAGAAAGAGAAATAGAGTGAAACCGCGGTATTGAAATTTAAACTTTTTGTCTCACGTTTCGGGGGAGGATGAGAGGAGAAAGGGAATGAATTACGAAAAGGTACAGTGAGACTTTTTTTATTCTTCCACTCGATTTCACGAACGATTTCGCTGGATCGATGATTTGGGAATACTATGATGTCGTTGATCTTGGCGGGATGCGACGATACACGGTGATGCAAAGATTGATGTAAACGACGAAGAACAAAATTTTCCATGAAATTTTCAGTCGAAAAGTTTTTGAACATTTTTATTTTTATTTTCGTAAGATAAAAAATATTTTTGAGAATTTTTTATCGGAAAATTCTGTCGTGAATCGAATTTTGATTGTGTATTTTCGTGTATTTTAATTTTACGGTCTTTTTCCACTGCTTAATCACGTTTGACTTTATCGATATGGGGATCCGAGACACCCTGTACACGCTCGGTGACGTCGTCAGCACTTCCGGTTTACCGGGCGACGACGACGCGGTGGTCACGGAACGGGAAAACTCAGCCAGCCGAGTTAAGACTTCCGATCGAACGAAAGTAATAAAAAGAACCGTCCGGGCTTTCCGCAACTCATAACTATTACCTGTATAGGTGAATTAATACAAAAATGAAAACTGAAGGCTCTTCGCTCTTTGCTCGAGATTTTTCTTTTTGTTTTTATATAAAAAATTTTTAAAGTTTATATTGGAGTTATAAATTTTTGACTGAAATTTATACGAGCATATTTTTATCTCCCCAAAGCTATCGGGATGCTAAATGAAAAAAAAGTTAGTCGATTTTTCAGAACAAATCTGAGATTAACCTTAAAATAAATTTAATTTTTAATATGAATATGTTTTTGACTGTTGAAAGAAATTTTTTGTAGAGCGTTCCATTTCGTACAAATATATACGTGGCTCATCAAAATCCGTGCATTTTTTTAGATACTTTATGAAACCTTCAAGATTTAAAATTTGTTTCCATTTTATTTAAGGGGTTACATATAGTCATCGGCCGAAAAAAAGCATGTTTTTTTGAAATTTTTTTTGGGAAACTGATTGCAGTTTTCGAACTGTTTCTTTTTCCTTAGTAAAGGGTATATTGTTTACTATGTTTTATAATTTTTCTAGTGTAAAAGATTCTCAAATGGAGCAGATACAATATATTTTACGGACCGCTGTCCAAAAAAAGGCCTTCCACGGTGACCACTATAACTTCTACACCGATTATCAGAAATAAAAA
>JAPYYX010001166.1:0-73753 GCA_030522605.1 Cremastinae sp. B BG-2022a | reverse complement strand
GAGATATTCTCAATGTATTATTTTAAATTCAGATATTAATTCATGTTAAGGCTATACGCCATTATTTATCATTGTAACAAATAAATAGCTTACTACACTAGTGTTTTTTTCTATTTATGAAATAAAGTTTTCACTTTTGGGATGTAATCTGAAATTCTTGTTGATTTTTGCACATTTCATTTTGTTTTAATCGTTGCTAAATTCATTCGTTTCACTCTTATTTAAAATAAAAGGTAATCAATCTTAACGCTCGTTCAGTTAGTTAATTTAAACTTATCAATTGGTTCATTTAGAGTTTTGGGTTTGTAAAGTTGATTTTTCAGTAATAAGAACAACTTGACACGTGCCAGAGTTGTTTGATAACGAAGGAAATTTTCCACGTTAAAAAATATTCCCCCTAGATTCATAAAAAAAAATATCGGAATAATTTTGTAACTCCACAGTAGAAAACATTCTGCAAGTAACCGAAACGTATTCACCGAAATACCGAGAGCAAAGTTTCTTTTGATAGACCGATCGGGAAGCGGGAATATCCAAATTCCAAGGATGCCGCGAACTAATATAAACGCTCATCCGTTGCGGTTACAGCGGTCGGATATATTGAAAATGAAATTATATAATTTGACGCCCGCACAATGTTACCAACTATTCTGTTTGGATGCACCGAATCGGTTTACAGTCGGAATCCTAGAAATTCGGATTATTATTACTTTTCGAAACGTTT
This sequence comes from Cremastinae sp. B BG-2022a, assembly GCA_030522605.1. NCBI lineage: Eukaryota > Metazoa > Arthropoda > Insecta > Hymenoptera > Ichneumonidae > Cremastinae sp. B BG-2022a. The sequence continues at coordinate 73,029 of JAPYYX010001166.1, read as the reverse complement.
TGACCATCAAATTATATTTATACAAATTACGGATTCCCATCAGGAATAAAAAAGTTTTAAATTTTATGTAAATTTTTTTGATAATTATTATTTTTCGTTTTTTCATGAGTTTCATACGTTTTTTCGAATTTTTTTTTCCATATGCAATTTTTAGTTCGCCTGTGTTGATTACAAAATTTTATGCTAATGAATGGTAAATTATCGGAAAAGAGAGAAGATGGAGTAACAGGCTGACATGCAGTAACGGAGCTTGACATTGCGTTGCCGTCTGTCCTCTTTCCCTGTCTCCCGACATTTCAGACTCCGCAGAAAACTCCCCCGCGATCCAGCACTTCCTTTGAAGAATACAAAAGAGCCGGCAAGAATAGTTTTTCACCAATAATTATTTCTTGTTCTTTTGTACTATTTTTCAACAGAATTCAATTGAGAACAAATAAAAACATTATTCACATTTTTTTTTAATTTTAAGTTTAAGAATATATTTATTTTTTTAATAATTAACATTTTGTATATTCTGTAGCTTAAATTGTGTTCTGTGAGATAAGAATGTATGTACCGGGGGCGTAGCTCAGATGGTAGAGCGCTCGCTTAGCATGCGAGAGGTACCGGGATCGATACCCGGCGCCTCCAATTCTTTTTTGATGAGTTTTTTCTTTTTACAACTCACGATACTTCTCAAAAAATTAATATAAATTTATATCAAATTTTCATTGATCAATGATAAATTAATCGAAATCGAATTACATGATGAGAAAAAAAATTTAATATTCATAATTTTAGTATCGCTTTGTGTAAATTACAGTAAAGAGCGAAAAAAATTGAAAGTCATGAACCAAAAGTCGAAAATGCGCGTGTGAGGAATGTGGGAGAAATATGCGAAGATGAACAGAAAAGGAAAGAGAAGAGTGGAGAATTCTCCTAAGCTCGCTTAGCTCACCTAGCGACCTCCTTTTCGTTCATGCTATTCGCATGTTCCTAAATCGTAGTTTACTAACAACGCCGCGGACCACCACTGTATTCGTGAAATCAAAAGGGGAAATTTTCTTTGATATTTTCTACAAAGAATTAGTTTCTTGTGAGAATAAATCTCTGTAATTTACGGCTAATAAAAAACTTTAAAATTACTTACATTTTAATGATTTTTTTTTCTTTGAAATTCTGTTAAAAGTTTTTATCGAAAGTGCGAATTTATGCAGAAGAGAATTTTCATTCATTAAATCTTGTCAGATCCAATCACGAATTCTCAACGTCCCAATATCGTCATTGGTTAGTCAAGGATAAACAAATTTTTTCCGAGATCCTACTGGATTTTTTTTTCATCGAAAACCAACCGACAAACTCAGCAGCGATCGAAACAGTGTCTATACAAAGACGAACGAAACTTCCTTTCGTCCTCTCTGGCCCTAATCCTTCTCCAGAAACATCTAATCCGTGATCCTGGCGATTTCCAAATTCCAGAGCCCTCAAAACACTTAGAAAAAAAAACGGAAGGTCTGATATTTCATGTTATTCCAATAAATAACAATTTTTAATCACAGTGAATCTTGTAATTCGATAAATAACTTCGTGGGGATGTTTTTTGCTTCAGGAAATACAATTTTTATTTTATAATTGATTTAATTTGATTGAGAAAAAATTTTCAGAAAATTCCACGTACAACATTTGATAGAAATCCTCGCTCGCGATCCGGCAATCAGCAGAATGGTCGCGCTAACTTATCCTTCCTGAAATCCTGATTCTCACCCTCGTCTAGGTTCTCAGCGCCATTGTCCGACGCTGGTCAAGCGTCCCGGAGTCTTGAAATTTTTTTATTTCCACGCTCTTGAGCGCACGCTGTGCCTACTAACTAGAACGCAGAGAACATTTTTCTCATTCTGACGCACGATATTATCTTAGAAATATATTTTCTGCATAAAGATGAACAATTCTTAAAAAAATATTGCAAAATAATCTTCACCCGTCAAAAAAAGTTCATCGATTTTCTGGAGAATCCGGATAAATATTCTTTGTCTCTTGCGAGTGCGCGAAATGTCATTCACGCGGAAGAACATTCACCCCCACCTTGCTCGTGTTCTCCTGTTGCCCGGCATGTTTTTTCTTTGTTCGACGATTCGTTTGAGTTTCTCTCTCATCCGACATGAGAGACTTCAAATATTTGTAACTTTATTACGTTTTCTGTTCCTAGGAATGAGAACAACGTTATAATTAAAAAAAGAATTTTTAAAGGTAATTGATTCATTTTTAAATTGGTTTTAATCACACTTGTAATTAAATTTTAGTCAAAACATGAATAATATTTTACATGTAAGGAATAAATAATTCAATTGGGTATGAATTAAAATCTGTTAAGATATGGAGAAAAACAGGATCAGAGGATTCCGAAATAATTTAACGCCATCATGCATTCCTAATACGTGCATGAACAATTCTTGTTGCGTGTCACTACCCAGTAAATATCAAATTTTCGTGAGAAGATAAAATTTGTTAATAAAAAAAAAAAAAATTTCGTATTAATAGACATGAACATTTTCGAATAATAATTTGTAAAAATAGTCTCAATCCGTAAGTTTCTTTTTTATGGGTAATAATGATTTCGAACGATCAATTAACGAGATGAGTATATCTCATCATCCTGATACTCCTCTAATATTGCGCAAGTGAATGAATGCCACCTCCTCGGATTTCTTTACTCTTTGTTCGCGATTCTTATTCTGTACAACGTTATGAAAAAAAAATATCAAGCTGAATTTGGAATAATCTCTTGAAGTGTTTCGTCGAATTCTTTTTTCATTTTTGTATCCATTTTTTTCACTCAAAAAATTCATTTGAGAAATGGAGTATAGGACGTATGCAATATTACAACGAAATTTTCATTCAGTTTATTTCAATCCAAATAAAATAATTTTCAATTTTTATTTAAAGTAATTCAATTTAAAGTAATGGATAATGTAAAAGTACAATAAATTTGGAAAGATTTTTAACATTATTTTGTGTCGAACTATTAACATTTTTTCGGCGGATACAAGAAAGAGAAAAAAGTCGTTCTGGTATCTATGTATTTCTTTTGAAACACGATCCACTATACTTTAACAATGTGGAATGATTTCCTGAAGTGCTTCGTCGAGTCCTGTCAATGGGAGGGGGAAGCCCGGTGTTCGAGTGACTCGAGGTGTGTACAATGGAGACGCCAGAACGCACAGGAAGCCGCGATGTGAGGGAGCAACATTTGCCGGGTGTTATATAGAGAAGCAACCCTCGCGCTCTCTCCTTCTCTCCCCCTGCAATGAGGGGTTGATTTCACTAGCTTCAATCTCGTGTTGTCCTGTTACCAAACCGCCCTTGTTTTCCAATAAACACAAAGTTCTCAACCCCAGGGACAAGAAAAAATAACTCGCAAAAAAACCTTTCACACTGTTTTTCAAAACCAATTTTTTTCTGACGTAAAAATCTGAGAAGTAGCAAATATAAATTCGAATTTCTCATAACATAAAGTTCTAGATTTAAAAAATCAAGGAATACACATGGATATTTAAATTTTTTCCAAAAATTTTGTATTAAAAAAAAAGAGAATTGTCATTGATAAAAGTATCGGAGATATCGATTTAAACCAACATTGCTTCATAAAACCCTGTTCCATTTCCGGTCGGATTTCCACGGACTGGCGCTTCGAAGTGGTTTTTTTTTCATTTTTTTCCAATTAATTCATCGAACATTCAAATAAACTTCAGAGACTAGGAACATCAATAGTGTGAAGTGCGATGTCGAAGATAAAAAAACTTTTCTAAATTAAAAAAAAAATAAAAACAGGTATTAAGGATTTCAATTGATTTATTATAAGGACCACGTGAAGCCCCTGTTATGATTCTGCGTTCCTGATAAGGAGGTACGTCATGTTAGACCTCCTTTTAGCATCCATTTCCAATAACGACCCAGTCTTGAAGGGATGACAGCCCTTGGTGAGAACTACCCCCTGCAATCTGTTTACGTAAATCCTCTACATTTTTTATTCAACTTTTTGATTTCAAATAGAATACTTTTACAGAAAAAACATGAAATTTTCAACATCTTAAATTTCAGAGAAAAATCAATATTAATACTGTAAAAGATTCTTTTTTATTTAATTTCTAATACCAATAAAAAAAATAGAGAATGTATAAAAATTTCACTCTTTGGTACTCCATTTTTCAACCCTCTCGGAGCAGGAGATTTTCTGGTTAAAAAACTTCCAGTATCATCATGTTTACCGGCTATCAACGATACAAAATGTACCGTTGTATACAGATATTTATCCATTTGGGGAAGACAATCTCCTTTTAGCATGTTTTTCCAATAAAGATCGGCCCTGTAAGGGATTACAACCCTTGGCCCAAAAATCGTGCCTGATGAAATGAACCTACATTATCCTTCATTCGCTTCCAACACCACTTTTATTTTGTGTAAAAAGTGTAGTTTTTTATTTTTTAATTATTTGTTATAAAAGATTTCACTTTCCTTCTGGACGATGGGCTTGATTTGCATGTACGCATATACATTGTTTGGTGCTGTATATTGAAATGAATTCACAAAGAAATTGCCGAAAAATAGATAAAAATATAAACATTTCCTTTATTAGGATGTCATTTTATCGGAAGGAATGACAATCATTAATCTGTATTCGAACCTATCCCAATCTAAAACCTCATTCACTTACACAGCGTCAGTCAAAGACTTTAGAAACTGTCAAATTCTTAATTATTTCAATATTAACTTGCATAAAAACATCGAAACTTTTAATTAAAATTTCGATTTTTTAAATAAAAATAAAAATTATCATCCATACGTGATTTTTTTTCAACCCCTATGAGGCTTTCGAGGCTCACAGGGGTCGAAAAGCTTCTAGCATTGTCATGTTCACCGGTTCTCGACGATACAAAACGTACGCTCGTATACAGATATTTGTACATTTGACATAACATACTACATTGAACAAGGACAGAACGGAAAAACCAGCCTTCTCGGTGTTTCAGCTCTCCCTGACGTAATTTGAGTCCCGCGTGTATATACAAGCCCGAGTAGCTTTTCCATTCCTCCCAGGATAGGCGCATGGAGGATTTGCGAAAGGAAATCGGCGCGTGCGGAGTCCGTTTCCAGGCTTTTCACCCCTCGGTGGGCGTTTCAACCCCCCGAGTTTCGAGCTTCTCATCGGGGATGAAATCCTGTCCCGATGGCGGGCATCCGCGACGCTTCGATCCTCGAAAGAAGCGCGAAAAAAGTCGACTCGCATCTTTTTCGTCGAAGGGAAGCCTCTTGGAGCATCCGCGCGCCAATCTACGCCGGAGGATTCACCCCGAAGCGTCTCGAATACCCGAGCGGAGCCTTCTGGATGGGAATTAGAAAGCACCGCGACGTACGATACGCCACTTAAGCAACCTCCCGTCTCGCTTTGCCAGGCTCCCATGAGCGTTGAGGATCATGACCGAATTTCAACCCCTTCGGTCATCGGAACTCATACCCCATCGGCATTTCTCCCACCCCAATACTCTCTCGATCTTTCTCTCGTTCCAATAGATACAGTCATATCGATTTCATCTCACACCCTCCACTCGATATGTCATTTTTCTCCTCATTTTTCCTGTTTTTTGTTCACGTTCGCTTTTCAGTCGATATTTTTTCTCTTTTCTTTCCGTTCTTCAGTTTTTTCCTCTCGTTCGTTCGCTTTTACTCGTTTTTTATATTTCACGTCACGCGTATATACTTTCTCTCTATGTGTACGCTGAAAAGTATCCGTCTCGATATCGATTCCGACCAACTCCAATAGCGCCACCCCGGATCCTATGCTTGTGTGTTTTTTCGTTCTCGATACACACACGTTACACAACGAAAAACTTAATGTAATTACTTGCATATAATAATTGAAAATTATATGTAGACGGGAATTCCTCATCTGATTCATTTTTTTCAATTTTTTGTTTCCATATTAAAAAAATGTGTAAGATTTAATCAACTCAATCAAATAAGCGAACATTTTAACATCTTTTGACATACTTCCAATGGTAAATTAAACAAAAAAACAGTTATTTATTAATGCATATAACAAAAAGCTTCATTCTCTAAAGTATAAAGTGACAAAATCGTGAATTCCAATTTTTATTATTGAATTTTGAAAAATCGATTCAAATTCGAAATTATTGTGTCATTTCGAGTTTGAGTTTAATTCAAGAATGGGTTTATTATTTTTTACATTAGAAATTGTATTAATCAAGAAATAGTTCTTAGGCTCGGTTTTCTTGCAAGTTTGGGAAATTGACGACCCTCTCGGTTGCCTGATTCCCGGATGTTTCGTCGTGCTTGCCAACATCCATCGAGAGCAAAAGGGGAAAATTTTTCTTTGTCCAAAATTTAGTCATTTCGGAATAAAAGCGAAGTGGAGCTTCGTGTGAAATTCTCTGCAGTTTTTTCACATTTGTGTACATATATACAACGCGAACACGTCAAAAAATAAAAATAAACGAGACTCGATTTTTTTCACACCCTCGCAACTTTCTTCATTTCCTAAAACCCTGCTGACGCATTCCTCATTCCACCCCTCGACAATTTTCTGACGGGTTGAACGAACAAGCTGGCGAAATGAGCGAGAAAAGATTCGGAGACCAAATTCTTCTCGTGTGCGACGAAAAAAATCCAAATAAAGGTGCGCCGAGGTTACGGGGCAAATAAACGCGAGAAGATGCCTTGTCAAAAAAAAGTAGAACAAATTTTCTCCACCCTTGCCATAATTTCCTGTTACAGAGACGCCAGGAAACGACACGAATCATTGTCGTCAAAGTTTTCTCTCCTTTTTCTTTCCTATTCGGTATAAGTACAAGAAAAAAAGATATTTTTTTTGAATTTCCTTACAAATTATTGTAATCAATAGAAAAATCCAATGAAGGTAAATAAAAATTATTTGTTGATTTTTTTCTAATAAAAGAAAATATATTATAATTTGTTTTAAATTGTATTCAAGAGAAAAAAATCTTCCTTACCGACGGTCTCTCGTACGCGCTGTTTTGATTCAATAGAGAGTGAGAGTGAATGAGAACTCCGCGACTCCGTCGGTCTTCTGTTCTCCTGATCGTCCGCGAACGTGAAAGCGAGTGGTGAGCCAACGATTTCAGCGAAAGTGAAACTTTGAGGACAAAGACGACGTGTGTAGTGTGAATGAGAGAACCGAAGAACGATAGAAAAAAATGAAGGCATTTATCTGACATCTAATCGTTAGGAACTGAAAAAGTTAAGTCTTGTATCAACGTCCTGTGAAAGGGTAATTTTTTGACAAATTCGATCATTATCGCGAATAAACAATATTAAAAAGATTATTATTAAAAAGTTTATTAGAAAGTAATTTATATTTTAATTAAATTTTTCAGTGTAGTATTCAATTAAAACCACAATTTTTTTTAATTTTTTGAAATTAGTTGTAAAAATAAAAACAGAAATGCGAAGAGACAAAGAAAAGTGAATAAAACAAGTCGAGAAATTGGTCCATGCCCGGGATATCTCGGGAAGAAAAAAATGTTACCAACTCTTCTCTCCTGTAATCCTGTTCTAGAGATGTCGAGCGTCATCTTAAGACTCGATTCACAGAGTTTGTCTTAAGATTGTTTCGCAAGCGAAAACAATGAAAATTGGCCAATTTGGCGTTTCTTTATAGCTAAAGTAAAAATACAGAAACAATGATTTTTCCTTCAATTTTAATTAACCGGCCCGTTATTGATTTTGAAAAATTTAATTTACATTTGGGAGATTCTTATGCGGATTAACATTGCAATTTGGTGAACTTTTCGTGGGATCTGAGATTTCTTGAAAGATGACTGTCATGGACCAGAGCATTTGCCTTGGGCATGAAAAAGCGACTTTCATCCACGTTCTGTTAACTTGTTCCTCCCGGTCTTTGAACGTGAGTGGCGAATTAAAACGAAAGCGACGAAATGTACAAGGAAAAAAAACGCTTTCATTCTACGTCATTGCACAAAGAAAATCCAAACAAACCCGATTTTAAAAAAATTCATTGGAAATATTTACACAAAACGAAAAATGTAGTACCCAATTAATAAATTGACAATCCGATATTTCCATTACTGCAAATAAAAACAACATTAATTACCGTTGCAAAATGAAATGAAACTGCAATGAATGGATTAGACAAAAAAACTGGATGATAATAAAAATGGAACTAGACGAGGCTTTTGCCTAGGATCTGTTAGTGTTGAGCTCACGGACGTGAATTCTCGCGTAAGTATTGACTCGTTGCACATCTTGCACTCGGTCGAGACTTTCGACTGCTTCCTGTACCCCTGATCGCTTCTAGACAACGGAGCGAGTGACGAAGCAATGACTGCAGCAAAACCAAGAGATAGCGACAGAGACGAAGAAGTTTATCTTACGTCATTTTGAAATAATTCTGATCAAATTTTTTTTTAAATTCTCCAATTTTTATATCGATCTTCGAAAATGATGTTCGTTTCAAAGACTTTTTATAATAGTTCATGATTTTTGGTGAAATAATTCTGATGTATCGAGATTAGGACGAAATCCTTCCCACATCAAATTCTCGCCACTTGTATCAACAATGCTTAAAAATTATGGAACTCTATTATTTATTTTTTTATTTTTTTGATAAAATTAACCAAATATGTGAGCAAGTATTTTTATGAAACAAATTGAAAAATTACAGGAGGCAGATTTGTCATTACAGAGTGAAGAGAAAACATTTATCCAAAAAGTTTTGAATAATAATCGCCGAGGACATTTTTGTAAATTCCGGCCCAGAAATTAACTCTGTCCTTCATCATTCCTTTCTTCATCGCAGGTTCAACGTCCAGTTCCAGATAATTGTCATCCTTGCCTTTGGGTTCCCACATGACTTTGACAGCTCCATCCATATTAGGAGTTGGATTTCTAAATATCGACAAATATAGAATTTTCAAAACAATAATAATAAATATTATTCACAACAGTGCCAGTAATTTTTTACTCACGATTCTTTAGCAAAATTCGTCCAAAGGTCGGTCATTATGTTCACCATTTTTTCAGTCGGTGTTCCTGATGCGGGCTTATTTTTGAAGGCGTGGGAATAAAATATGTAACCCAAGTCGTCACCGTGAGCGACTCCTGTACAAAAAGTAATTCATTTAAAAAATTGCTAAATGATTGTAATTTTTTAGTTTTTCGTATATATCATTATTGATGACTAGTGACAGAGAAATTGACCTTCTTCCATTCCGAAAAGAGCTTTGAAAAATCCGAATGGCTCGTAGTGAGTGAAATAATATTCGTAAACTGGTGCGGAGTTTCGTTCATTGATTATTTCCGTCGAGAGAGTAGAGCTATAAGTGAAGTAAATATCACTGAGAAGCTGGAAATTAGACAAAAATTATTAACCTTTTTTCAAACAAATGAGGTTGATGAGGTTACAATTATTGAAATGTATTACATCAGTTGCTTTTTCAGCGTCGTGTGCGACAGATTTTCCATCGAAATAAAATTTCTTGATCATCATTCCAACTTCCTTTTTCATCCCTTCGTCAGTGATATTCAAATCAGGTGGCACAAATTTGTCAAAGTTCTCGTCGACCATTTTCGCATCGCCTAGGACTAAAAGAAATGGAAAATTAATATTTCACAATTGTAAAAGAAATTATTTACAAAAAATACGGCTGAAGGTTCACCTCCGCCTTTGAAGAGAATTCCTTCGTGGGTCGACAAACCAGTCATCAACGGAACATCAGCAAGTTTTCCAGATTTCAGCAATTCCCAAGGATCGGCTGGTAAAAATATTTCTTGCCCTACGTCGGGTTCAGCAGATGGTATAAAAACGTGCGTATATCCATTCATTCCATTCTACAGCGAGAAGAATAAGTTCATGAGCCAAATTGATATTATCATCAGAAGCTTTTTTACATGACCCTTGTTTCAAAAAATATTGTTATTTTTTATTTAATTTGAAAAATAGTTCACCTGTTGCTTTGTCAAATCCAAAGCAGCGTCAACCAGTTCCTTTGCTGTGAATTCTTTCAATTTATTGACAAGCTCGGTGGTGTCACTCGTTTTCACGCCGAGCTTTTCGCCGAGCATGAACGCCGTTTCCTTCGGCGTGTACGTGTAAGCCCAGGAGGAAGCGTCTGAGCCGCTCTGAGCTATCGCATTTTTGAACAAACCTGATAAAAAAATAAATTCGATTAATAGGATGTTATATATATTTTATAAGAATATGCGTCGCGTTGAAATTTGTACAAAATCATCTATATTTATTTTTGTTAGAAAAATATACCTTGAGACATGGGAGAGACCATGTGGTACTGAACGCTCGCGCCTCCAGAACTTTGTCCAAAAATTGTAACTCTCTTTGGACATCCGCCGAATTCCTGAATATTATCTCTGACCCATCTCAGGGCCGTTGCTTGGTCCTTCAAGCCGGCGTTTCCTGGCGCATTTGCGTCACCGGTGTTGAGAAAACCTTGAAAAAATTGTTTAAAATAATCAATTAAGGGCTTTCGATACCCCAATATCGACCAAATGCATACATATAAATAAAAAAAGAGAATTGAAAAATTATAACACTGTTCAATAATTTAGGACTAATTTTTTATGAATTTTCCGCCACATCGTCCTTGAGTAGCTTAAAAAAGGAAAATCCATAATCGTTCTCATACCGATTGGTCCAAGACGGAAATTGATAGTAACGACAACGACATCCTTTTCGATAAGGAAATCAGGACCTTGAAGGTCGTCGTCTCCGGATCCACCATTGAAACCTCCACCGTGAATCCAAACCATCACGGCTCTTTTAGCCTCCCTGTTCACTTCTGGCGTGTAGACATTAAGGAAGAGACAATCCTCATCTCCGAAGAGTCCTTGACGCACCATGCAGTAAAAAACGCAGGTGGAACGATGCTGAGTTGCGTCCAGAACTCCGTTCCAAGGCTCTGCTGCCATTGGATCCTTATTAAGAAAAAAACAAATGTGAATAAAAATTTCTGCAACGATCTTTAAATAACGAAAAACGTAAAGTTAAACGAAAAAATTGCCACTGATGATACGTAAAAATTGCTAAAAAAACAATCAAAATGATAAAATGATGTGGACAATCATTTCACGAATGAATGAAAAATCTTTACCCGAAATTTATCAGCTCCGACATTTGGTTTCGCATAGGGAATTCCTTTGAAAGAGTAGAATGATTTCCCATTGAGGATAGTTGTGCTCTTGACGCCTTTGAGCATTCCCTGGGGAATTTGCAGAGTGACTTCCTCATCGGCTGTCGTCTGGCCGAGAAAGGCGAGGGAACAGAAAACCCACAAAAAAATTCTTTTCACTCTCATTTTTCACTCGTCTTGTCTCGTCTACGTGAAAACGTCGTATATAGCTTTTTATACTCCAGGTTTCGTTTTTGATTTAATCCGACAACAGGACATTGCGCAACTTAAGTGACAACGATTACGATTCAGCGTCATTTTGAACGACAAAGCATGCATATTTAATGATATGCCAGCTTTAGTTCAGCGTTTTCTCGGAGATGATAATTTCGATCCCGTGAATAGTTGAAATTTGAAAAATCATGCCAGAGAGCACAATGGGCAATTTTCTAAATAGAAAATCGATCAGCGATGTCACGACATTCAGATTAAGGAATTCAAAAAGTTAAACCAGTTTTCCCTTCCGTCCACATTGTCGGATGCATGAAAAATGAAAAAGAAAAACATCATTGCAATTTCGCAAAATAAAAAAATCTAGGTCTTTTGATAACAAATATTCTATTCATGAACAATACAAAAAACGAACATTTTTGTTTAATATAATTTGAAGTGATTGAATCATCATGAATATTCCTGGCAAAATTAATATCGAAAAGATACAACGTCAACTCGAATTTTTCACTCTCGGTGAACTGACGTCACTGACGCACTTGTCATTACAACGAATTATCCGATATCGTGTCGGAACGACTATATATACAGAGTTCGCGCTTGAGTGACAGCCAGAAATATCGAGATACGTATACCGCTACATGATGAATTGCAAAAAAATGATTTTTTTTCTGTAAAGTCAGAGCAAGCTATAATACGACTTAACAGAATATTCCTAACATTCACTTATCTATAACTAACAATGTGTCTATAATTAGATTTCACTATTTATTTTTCACTGTGAATGTTTGGTTATTTGATAAATTTCCGACAATTGAGAAAGTTTAGATGTATAAATTCTATTTCGGATGATTTGTGATGCCATTGTGTTAGTTCCGTTGGCTTGAGAAAGCGCGCGAAAAGAGAGAGTGCGAGAAAAGACTTCTGTTACCTCCATGTGGTTTCTGTACTCCCAATACCCAAGCACCACTCGACGCACCCTCTGGATTCTCATGAGACATCGTGTACTACTTGTTTTTTATACTTAAAAAATGTACGAATGAGATAGAACATAAAAAAATCAAAAAGTCACAAAATATACATTTTTTTAAACAATCAATTTTTTTTACTGAAAATAATAGTTTTTTATTATGTTGCGTTCGAAGATTTTGTGAGAATGACGACATTTCAATAACGTTACTTCAGAATAAAAAAGAAAATATTCGCAACAAATTGTAACAAATCTATTAAAAAATTCAATAATTTGTCATACAAAAAATCATTGCATTTTTGGTCCTTAAATTTCGATCAGGGGGCGTAGCTCAGATGGTAGAGCGCTCGCTTAGCATGCGAGAGGTACCGGGATCGATACCCGGCGCCTCCAACGATTTTTTTATCACTTTAAACTTTTTAAATATTTAATTATAAAATATAAAATTCTGATTCATTCAAGCTTTTGCCGGGAACAAAGGTGGGTACGGTACCTCGGAATATCCACTGAATTTTCTCGAACCAAAGAGAACGGGCTGTCTGGGTGGTAAACGTGATGGAAATCAACCGATGGACAGAACAGATTCCTCGGTGAGATTACGTCAGTTAAGATCAGAAATGGTTCGAATTACATCCATCCAGGGACCAGCTCTGGACGGTTACATCATTACTTCGGATGACGATCACCAAGTAATTAAGTATTAATTTTAAAAATTTGATATTATTCAAAATTTAATCAGGAAAATGTCAGGATTGCTTATCATACAATTTTCCAGAGAATTTGATTCCATAATTATGAAATATTGGTACAATAAAAAAACAAATAAAATTCACGTTTTCAGAGCACAGGATTCATAAGACACGGCCGTGAAGGCCCTTCGGAGGTATTTTTTTTTTTCGTTGCCGCAAAAAAATTATTTTCTCCCTTTTCTAACAAAGTGTTACTTTTCATATCTGATCTAAATAAATAAAAATGCAATCCCAGTAATCCGTTTTCCGAAAAATAATTCATTCATTAATGTGTGTCCTAACTCTCGTAACAGAACGATTACTACACTTTTTTTTTATTTTGTTAAACAAAAATATATTCGTATTTATTGAAGATCCCAAAATTTCAGAGCGAAACTGTAGCTGCTCACGACATGAGGCGAGAATTCATAACAGGATTTTACGGAAGTGCTGGAGAAGCGCTTGTCACTCTTAATAAAGCGATTCTCTGGACAGATGGAAGGTATCATCTCCAAGCAGATCAACAACTCGACTGCAATTGGATACTCATGAGACAAGGCGGTGATGACGTGAGTTCCTTTTTAAAAAACTGAAAAAAAATTATACATTTTTTCTTTATTAAAAAATGGTGATGAATTAACTACTAGTGTTTTTTCATGAAGAAAATCGTTTAAAAATAATTAATATTAAAAGTATTGAAAAATAAAAAATTGAGATCAACGTTTTAAAAATGTGAGAGTCACTGGGGAATGATAGCCACTGATAGTCCGCGGTTAGTCGAGGCAAGTTCTCGGGTCGGCCGCTAGATGGAACAAGCGTCCACGATTCGCGTCAGCGTTGAATGATACGCATGTTTATAAGAACGCGAAAGTTCGTTGAAATTATTAAGATCATACTTCACAGGATCATTTCTGTAGTATATCTTCACATTCTCTCTACTCAATAGTGGAGTCGATGCAACCACGATGAAGAGGTATAACCCTCTTCCTTGAGCGTGAGGAAGACTCGGAAATCCGATTTTTAATTGGATTTTCAGTCATCGATGATCGTTCACCTTCTGAGCTCTGCTTGGAAGGCATGGGAAGAGGGCATTCTGAGTGGTCCTTTTTATTTGAATAAAAAAAAAAATTCCTGTTGCTTTTGTAAAAGTAAATTTTTCGTCAATCAAATTCTATCCCATTCAATAATAAATTTCGTTCTACGAATGGAAATTAAAATTCCAGGTTTACCGTTGTGAGATTGAATAATAGGAAAAATTTAATTTAATTTACAATAATCTCACGAAATTTATGTTTCCCCAGAATCACAAAAATATAGTCTCGTCAAAAGTTTATTTCGAAATATCGAAATGAATGTACATCGAGTTTGCATAGAATAATACTATAAAAAACTTTCATGCGCTCAGAACTTAATTTTATTAATTTTTCAAAATTCAGACAAAAAATTGTAATTGGAGTTCGAGAAGTTTTTCTTAAAAATTTAATGTATTCTTCGCCCTAATGTCTTTCAATTTTAAATAGTTCAGAAGGGTGCCAACATTAACTGAATGGTTACGGGACGAATTCAACAATTACACAGAAGTTCGAATCGGTGCAGATCCTACGTTAGTTCCTGCGGTGAGATGGAAAGAATGGGAAGCAGATCTGGGTAAACAAGATTCTCATAAAAATTAATTGAAATCAATAATTTGTGAATAATTGAATATACATATTACAGAAAATTCCCCGGTAAAGTTGGTGGCTGTTCAGAACAATTTAGTAGACATTATCTGGCAAGTCGATCGTCCAAATTATAATTCTCATCCAGCGTACCCGTTTCCCATCGAATACGCTGGACAGCCATGGCAAGAAAAAGTAAACCGCGTGAGATTAGAAATGGAAAGAATCGGAGCGAACGCCCTCGTCGTAACGGCTCTCGACGAGATAGCATGGTTGCTGAATATTCGAGGCTACGATCTACCGAATACTCCAGTCTTAAGATCATACGTGATAATAACCCAGGGAGCAGTGCATCTTTACGCGCAGAGGCACAAGATTCGTCGAGCAGTCGATATTCATTTAAAAATGGATTCATGTTTTCACGCTGATTGTGTCAAGTAAGAAGAAAAAAAAATCAAACATTTTTATTTATTCCTCATAAAAATGAAAACTGAAGGAAAAAAATTATATTATTTTCGACAAACTTTACGTTTACTTATAAATATTGTTATTTGTTAATAATCGCAAAATAAAATTTTACAGGTGGCACAACTATACGACGATATACGACGATTTGAGGACAATGTCGCAAGCTTGGAGTTTTGTGTGGTTACCATCGCCCTGTGGATATGCTCAGGGTGCATCCAGAGAAATATACTCATGCGTGAGAGCATTTGTCATTACATAAAAAAAATGTATATAATAAATCAATGACAACGAAAAATGAAGGAAATTCGTAAAATCGTAGAAAATATACAAACTTGAAGGGAGCGGGGAGAGCTCAAGAAAATCCTAGTTTCGATCACGTTCTCTCGTTCATGTTATCCTGAGACTTTGTAGCTTGTTCGGCTTAGCTTGATCGCTCCGTGACGGGTCCAGGAACGCGGTAGCGTCAAATCTCGATTTTGACAAAAGTCAAATAATCTTGCAAAGAAAATTCCTAAGTACAGAAGACTAAAAAAAAGAACCAAACAAGAGCGAAAAATAGATTTAAATTTCACGAAGAACCAACGCAATCTGAATGTTCGGTTCAACGTACTCGAGTGCGGTTTTGCTTTACTTTCTCGTTTTCATGAATCCCTGACACTCGGGACGCCCTGGCGCCCGCGGCTCCGGAAAATACCCAAGAATTCTTTGTTTCGATGAATCATTTAAGTAATTTATATTTTACAAAAAACTGTAAAAAATATTTCAACGTTTTTTTATGCATTTTTTTCCAGATTCCAGTTGAGAAACGACTGTCAATGGCTTCGCCGATAATCGAACTTCGAGCGGAGAAAAACGACGTTGAGATCCAAGGCATGAGAAAAGCTCACATTAGAGACGCGGTAGCGATGTGCGGTTTTTTAGCTTACATGGAGGAACAGATACAACTTGATGCAGCCGGCTGGGACGAGCTGCAGGTGGCTCGCGTCGCTAACGAATTTCGTCTCGAACAGGATCTCAGCAGGGAGATCGCCTTTCCAACAATCGCGGGTTATGGCGCACACGCGGCCCTGCCGCACTACATGCCCTCCGCAAAATCGAATATCCCGATAGGAATGACGTCGACCTTGATTGTCGATTCTGGCGGACAGTATCTCGGTAAAATAATAACAAATTATAACACGGTTAATATTTTGGTCCTTGTACAATGTGCATTTATACGAATGAAGAATCAATTTACAAACACATGCAAAATAGGATGTTTACGATTACTGAGACATTCATCTCGTATAAATTTATGAAAATCATAACGAAAGTAGATGAATATAAAAAAATAAAGCGTCATAAAAATTTTACTTACAATAGTTTTAGGAATAAATATTTGAAAATATCTAGAAAAAGTAATTGTGTTTGTATTTTAATTTCTCTAGATGGAACGACTGATGTGACAAGAACTTTGCATTTCGGCAAACCGAGCAAGGAGCAGAAAGAAGCCTATACGAGGGTACTCATAGGCTCGATACAACTCGCTTCCTTGACGTTTCCCAGTGACCTCAGAACGGATCAATTGGACGCTCTAGCTAGAGAACCCTTGTGGCGCGTTGGGCACGATTACATGCATGGGACTGGTCATGGGATTGGACACTTTGCGTCAGTTCATGAAAGTGAATAAAGTCTACTCATGGTTTTTAATTACATTCATTAAAAAAAAACTTATGTTTTGTTTTTATTCGTAATTATTTATTCCAAATTATTTTTTACAGCCCCCATTAGCGTTTCTTACATCGGTGGTTCAATAAATGGTCGCTGCAATGCAGTTACTCTCAAACCTGGATTTTTTTTATCCAATGAGCCGGGATATTACAAAGAAAACGACTTCGGCATTCGGTTAGAGAATATCCTCGAAGTGGTCGAAGCCAAAGTTCCGGTACACAAATTATTTCGTTATAAATTTGTTCATAAAAAATATATTTTGTGGGTTATTGATTTGTTATTTTTGACGTCGAGATTAAAATATTAAAACCAAGTAATTAATACAATTATAGAGAAACATTTTGTTATAAACGTATCAATATCATCAATATTTTTGAAAATGTCAATGTGAGATTAATTTTTTTGCAGCGGGGACGGCAAACTTTTCTGTCATTTAACGACGTAACTCTCGTACCTTACGAGCCAAAATTAATTGACGCAGACATGTTAAGTCCAGCTCATGTGAGGATAATTGCTTTAAATATTCAAACTCGTTAAAAAATTTTAATAATTTGTTTAACTAAGATTATTATCGTGTTTGATTATTTTTAGCGACGTTGGCTCAATAATTACAATCGGAGGATACGAGAGCAAATTGGCCCGGAACTGAAGAAGACTCTGGAGACGAAAACGTTTTACTGGATGATGAAGAAAACTCAAAACATTCCTGAATCGGGAGAAGTCGACAAAAACTTTTTCACCGGTTCCAGTCCTTCCACTTACCAACACTCGTTCACAATTTTCATCGCTGTTACAATTTTGCACCTGTTGACAGGTAAAAAGTAAAAATAGTGTCGAACAATTATGTTTCAGGAATAATGATAAAGTATGCAATGTTTTTAGGTAAATGAAATTCGTTGTGGAGCTGAAAGAAATTGGGAATAAATCCAATCTTCGTATTTATAAAAAAAAATTTTTTTAACGAAGCATGAAAAATTTGTAAGTCGTGGTATGTGAATAATAAACTACCGTGATACTCGTTATGTAAATGATACTTTGATTTAATGATTAAAACAAAAATCTATATGATACTTTACCCAAAAGTTAGTCTGGAACATTTCTTAAAAGCACCGAATGTCTGATCCAAATAAAATCCATTAAAATCCGGTTCATTTAAAATTATCATTAATATCTACTGTTTTGTACCCCGAAGGGAGAAAAACGGGTATATTTTAGGTCTCGCCGAGGCTTGCCCTTTCGAAGATGACATATCGTATCTTTCGTGTGCGATGTGTTTTAATTCTGCCTATGCTATGCCTTGGGATAAGGAGAGTCCTTTTTTGTATCTAATTTTATTCCAACCGAAAAAGCCAAATTGATGATGTTTCTTTCGGAGATAAATGTCTTGTTAGGACCAATCATAACCACGTGACCACCCTAAATTTCGTAGGTCCCGGATTTCTCTCTAAAAATCGAATAATTAAACTTTTAAAAATTTGAGTATATTCCTTTCGATCCCAAGAATTTGTCTCTGGTCCAAATTTTCATGGGAATTTATGTATTAATTAATAAAAAATAAACAAATAAAAAGTAATATACTATTTTGAAAAATATGAAATAAAGAAAACAATTAAAACAATACTGTTGTGTTTATGAGATAAATAAAATAGAAGCATTAGAAAACAGGACAATTTACTAGATCAGATTATATGATATATTAATCGTAAACGTTCGATATTCCGAAAAGCCGAGACGAGAATAAGCGTTAACCGATACAGTTCGACAATTACTTCTTAACAAGATCATCGGCTGTAGCTGGGACTGAAGCACGATTTCCGTCTTAAAGGTTTAAGATAGTTCAAGCATGAAACGGTTTTCTTGCGATTTTATTGAGATTTAGCACAAACTTTCTTTGATGTAAGCTGCATATTTGTGTCAAATTTTAAGAGGTTTCTCTACGAAGATATCGAGATATTTATTTTAAAAATCACAATTATTGGTGACCAATATTAATGGGTTTCCCCATGTATATAAATATTCCCGAAAAGCTTTAAGGAATCCTATCGCTGGTGGGGGATCGAAATTTTGTACCTCGTTTTTCTTACATTTCAAGTGAACTGAGTGTTTAATTTCACTAATTTCACTTAAGTTCACTAAGAAAAGTTGTTGCAAATTGACTAAAGAACAACATACTCAAAATTCAAGTTGATCCTGCATAAAGTTTATTTGTTATATAATAAACAAAATCGTAAACATTTCTTTTATTAAATTTTTCTAAAAAACTAATCGAAGCTTCTTGGATTCCATATAAAAACGTGTGCAAAACTTCAACAAGCCTTATCGACCGAAAAATCGAGAAAATCGTGATATTCAACACGGGCTCTTATGGAAAGTTGCGAAAAATGACAATTTCCAAGAATACATATTTTGATATTTGAGTCGATAACAGCCCCTGAAATTTTACACATGTGTGCATATGGCATCGAAGAATGTTTGTGCAAATTTTCAACGAAATCTAATGGAATTGCTGCAGCGAGAGGACTACCTTAATAGTTGAGTGGGTTGAGATATTAATTTCTTTTCATGTCTACCCATTTTGAGAACGAATCAACGATTAGTAGAATTTTTTTTCCATCGATTGAACCTAAGAAATCAGCATGGAGTCTATGATTTGGACCTTCCGGCCAACCTTACGGAGGCAAAATTGATTTCGGTGAATTGTCCGCCGCTTTCAAACGGAATTCACAAAACTTCATTACTTTTTCGATATCGCTATCAGTTTCGGACCACCAAAAACAAGACTTTGCCATGACCTTCATTATTACAATGCTCATGCGAATACTACGAAGTTCTTCCAGAAGAGATTTCCTGAGTTTTTCGGGTACAACTATACGGTGCCCCACATAACGAATCCTCCTTTTAAAGTCAGTTTTTTCGCGATCCTTGTATGGTTTCAAAAAACATTACAATCGAATGGCTGGCCTTCCGAGGTCTCAACGATCTGATTCAACTGAAGTCTGCTGTCGTCTTTTTTCAACATCATTGGTCGTAATCCGGTTCGCGCACTCGGCTCCGACTCGTACTCTAAACATCGCGCGCGGCGTTAAATTCGTCCTTAGCTCGTCTCCGTGGTGCACAATGTACTATTAAAATCTCCGCAAATACGTACTCCGCCGTTGCTTTTTAGCACCGGCACTATAGACGTAGCCTATTCGTTAGTTTCTACAGGTTCAATTATTCTAGCTGCTATCAATCGTACATTGTGCACCGCGGAGACAAGCAAGGGCGAATTTAACGCTGCGCGCGATGTTGACAAGCGCTGAAAACATCGCGGAAGGCGTTAAACATCGCGGAAGGCGTTATATTCGCCCTCGTCTCCAAGGTACACACAGTACTTTATATACCAAGACCGCGTTTTCCTCGTTTTTTCGAGCGTCTTTTGGGGTGAGAAGAACGTGGTTGCGGTATATAATAGTACATTGTGCACCGCGGAGATGAGCAACGGCGAATTATAACTCCGCGCGCGATGTTGTAAACATCGTGCAAGGAGTTTATGAGGACTTGTCTCCAAGATCCACACGACAGTTTCTATACCAAGAGCGCATTATCCTCGTCTTTAACTCCTCCTCCTTCGTCCCCAAAAGACGCTCGAAAAAGTGAGGAAAACGCGATCGCGGTATATAATAGTACATTGTGCACCGCGGAGACGAGCTAGGGCGAATTATAACTCCGCCGGCGATGTTTAGAAGCCGAGTTTATGAGTTTATCTTGCAAGGAGTTTATGAGCCCTCGTCTCCAGGGTCCACGCAATAGTTTATATACCAAGAGCGCATTTCCTCGCTTATTCGAGCGACTTTTGGGGACGACATTGTCGTCCGCAAAAGACGCTCGTCTTCGCCTCGTATTGTAAACATCGCGGGCGGAGTTATAATTCGGCCTTGCTCGTCTCCGCGGTGCACAATGTACTATAATTCTTTTTCAACTTTTTCACATAGAACGCAAGGTATCGGTCGAGACTTGCAAAAGACTGATTTAACATTTTCTTTCACTTCTACAATCAGATCCTAATCCTAAAGGAACAACAATGTGCCCTGGCTGTGATTTGAATTTACGATGTGTTCTTTTTAATTCGAGATTTTGCAATTTTTTACTTTACTTGAAAAATTTTTCAGAAATAACCGATATTTCGGATCCTGTATCCACGTCAAATTCAATTACATCGCTTAAAATTTTCAATTTCGTTTTAATCATTTCGATTCCAAGTATTCTATCATTTCCTTCTTCAGTTTTGTTTCTATTATCATTCGCAATATGAAGGAGATTGCCAAAGTAGCTTATGTTTTCTCTTTCGGCATCATTATTGCGTCTAGTTTTTGCGTTACTTGCTATCCTCTATTGCTATTCCCTCCACTCTGTTTACAGACTCTTGACAAATGACATTCTTTTTTGCAGAGAGTACAGTTATGTTTCTTGTATTGATATACGTTTGATTTGTGATTGAGGCCCCCACAACATTAGCAGCGAACTCTTGTGTTGCGATGATTGCGATAAAGGTTCCTTCGAATCCAAAAAATGAAGATGCTCCGATCTGCTCCAAGTCTTTTGGATGCTGCTTCAAGTGCGATTGCCATCTCGACTGCTTGAGTATACGATAACTGGTTCTCCTAATAAACATTTTTGGATTGAGAGATTGCATAGACCCCATACGAACTGGTTTCTGAGATAACGCTCCAAGTTGGCAATGAACTCACTATACGTTAAGAGTCTTTTTAATTTAGCTAAATAAGACTTATGGTATTACTTCGGTAAATTGTCGAACTTTTCGTGCATCTATCAGTGAAAAATTTTTATTTTTTTTGTAAAATTTTCTAACTTTTGTTCTCTTTTATATACTACTAGTTTTTTATTGGCCTAGCCCGGGTGAATCGAATGTTATTGAAACAACATACGCTTTCCATGACCGAGGTATAAAAGAAGTGTGTGTTACGGGAGCGAATTCAAACACGATTTTCTCGTAAACCTATGAGACGATCGTTCTAAAAATTGCATGAGACACGTATGGTTGTATAAATTGCAAGCTAGCGAAATTTGAGCTCGATTACACGGAATCGATTCTACCGAAATAATGCCTTAAGGTAGTTTTATAGATGCAGTCAAATGAATGAATTTTGTCATAGTTTTTCTCTAATCCTAAGAAATCGAAAAAGCTATAGAACCTTAATATCCTCGTCCTCACATTGGCGGCATTCTTTCAATTAAAATCTTTTTGTTATTACACTCGACTTCAGTTGTAAGTGATGGTTGTTAAATCATGGAACGTTTTCTCATGTGGCTTCCATGGAGCGCATAAATTTCGCAGCTGGTCCCTCACTACCGAGTAAAATGTAATTAAGAGTGATACCTGATGCATGTTATTGTTACGGATATAGTTGGTGAAAAGAAATTGTTCCAACCTCTCTTTCGATAAGATCCAGTCGTCTTTGACGTCGAACTCTTTGAGTTCGCCAGTCCTCGATGTAATTAATTGATGAGTCTGCAATTGAGCCGGCCTCGCCAACAGAACCTCTCGAGCCATGATCTGCTTTACTCGCTCCTTTAATTCCTATAGCGTAACGATGTCAAATGTTGCTGTTCCGAAATTAACGTCTTCCGTTGTTCCGCCAATTGAAAATTTTTCTCGTTCAATTCAGCACGTGCTTTCTCGAGTTCCTTTACCTCTTTTACTCGTTCCTCGTGATTTTCAGCCTTATATTGCGATTTGGCTGCTTCAATAAATTATTTTACGATATTTCACAAATTTTCACTATTTTTTTTGCGTCAACCTTTTTCCTCGTCGCTAAATGTTGTGTTCGTCAAATAAATAAAACGCAGGCAGTAGAAAACAATCAGACAATTTATTAGATAAGTTTACATGGTATATTAATCGTAGGCGTTCGATACTCCGAAAAGCCGAAATGAGAATGAGCGTTAACCGATACAGTTTGACCGTTACTTCTTAACAAGATCATTGTTAGCTGTCGCTGATGCATGATTTCCTTCTTAAAGGTTTAAATATTCTCCAATACATTATACAATCCCCTACCTTTTTTACTTTGAGACGTTCGTGTCCGTGATGATATTTTCCGTGAATTTTTTTACTGCTGACCGAGGGAAATAACGAGATGATCCGAGGAGATAAGCCTTCAGGAAGCCCCAGGAATGATCGAATTAGTTGGCTAAGCCGTGGGCGTAGTGGGAACAAAAAAGAAAAGAAGGAAAAAGTAGGAAAGGTATAAAAGGGCGACGTTTCGAATTTAGCGAGCAAGGTGAGGGGTCGCAGTTGTGTTGCGGTTCGAATTTTACCATCATGACGAACACGAGCATCCATTGGGAGGCGAGAGTCATGCCAGCGGGCCCACCACGTCTGCTTGGCTGGAACGTCCCTGCCGAGGAACTTGTTCACATACCGGAGCATTGGCTCGTCTATCCGGAGCCAAACCCCTCCCTTCACTATCTGCTAGCTCTGCTGTACATTCTGTTCACGTTTGTTGCACTACTTGGCAATGGTCTTGTTCTCTGGATATTCTGCGCGTAAGTTACATATTTATCAAAAAAAAACTTCAAAACCTTTTTTTTATTACAGAACAAATTCTTGTAGACATTTTTATGTGATTTTGTGATTTCAAAAAAAAATTCATATATCGGTGTTCTCAATTTACACAATAGCTACACAAATTCATCATTGAAAATTGGAGATTTTTGCATTGAATTACTCGTATATCTTCCTCGTATATAAAACTTTATTTTCGCTGATATGCCCAAACGTTGACACTTCATAGTCGAAGATGAAGATATCAAGAGTTTATTTTTTTTAATGATCTACACCCAAGTTTTAGGAGCTGACATTTTGAGTTTTTGAAATTTTAATTTAAACTTCATGGGTTGAATTTGAGTTGACTTAGATTACCATCTTAAAAACGTTTTTTTTTATAACAAATGACCGCTATTTTAATCGGGATCACAATTTATCCAGAAAAACAATCAGAATGAACAAAATACAAGCTTCAAAAAATCATTCATTTAGTTTTGCAAATTTCAACCAAAATAATTAAAAATATTTATTATACTTGAATGAATTATTCAAAATTAATCGTTTGTTACACAGAGCCAAGTCGCTGCGGACGCCTTCAAACATGTTCGTGATAAATTTGGCATTCTGCGACTTTTTCATGATGATAAAGACACCTATTTTCATTTACAATTCTTTCAATACGGGATTTGCACTTGGACATCTTGGATGTCAGATATTCGCGTTCATCGGTTCCTTGTCAGGCATTGGAGCTGGTATGACGAACGCTGCGATAGCTTACGACAGATACAGGTAAAAAAGCCAATTGTATATTCGTCATCTTTTGATTTCCTATTCTCATATTTATAGAAAGAGATTGTTTTAATATTTTTCATATTTTACTTCCAATTTAAAAAACATCTGCAAAAAAAATTACTCGCAAATTTTAGTTATCAAAAATGTACCTGAAAAACATTTTTATCAATATTTATCAAAATTTGTCTTTTATAATTTATAGAAATGAGTGAAATAATTTAAAAAAAATATTTTTACAGTACAATTGCTCATCCACTGGATGGAAAACTGTCGAGGGGCCAAGTGATGTTGTTCATCGTGTTGATTTGGGTGTACGTATTGCCATGGGGACTAATGCCATTGATGGGAGTTTGGGGACGATTTGTCCCCGAAGGATTTTTGACCTCTTGCAGCTTCGACTACCTCACGGATAGCGCGGAGACTCGTTACTTCGTCGCAACGATATTCACGTTTTCCTACGCTATACCAATGAGTCTCATAATCTACTACTACAGTCAGATCGTTAGCCACGTGGTGAATCATGAAAAGTCTTTACGCGAGCAGGCGAAGAAAATGAATGTTGAGAGCTTGAGAAGCAATGCCAACGCTAATGCGGAATCGGCAGAAATTCGTATAGCCAAGGTTGGAAATTTTTCATTATTTTTTTTTACTTGAGATATCTCAATGAGACAGAAGTAGAAAGTAAAAATGTATACGTGAATATTATTTATGAATTTTTTTTAGTTTAGAAATTTTATAATTATTCGTGAATTTTGATCTTTTAGGCTGCAATAACGGTCTGTTTCCT
This sequence comes from Cremastinae sp. B BG-2022a, assembly GCA_030522605.1. NCBI lineage: Eukaryota > Metazoa > Arthropoda > Insecta > Hymenoptera > Ichneumonidae > Cremastinae sp. B BG-2022a. The sequence goes on along the minus strand of JAPYYX010001166.1, from coordinate 47,979 downwards.
CTTCGTGTCCTCCTGGACTCCATACGGTATTTGTTCTCTGATCGGTGCATTTGGTGACAAATCGTTACTAACACCGGCAGTGACGATGATACCGGCTTGCACGTGCAAGTTCGTCGCCTGTCTAGATCCATACGTTTACGCGATAAGTCATCCAAGATACAGGTATGTTGAAATTCCAAATTTTCGGGAGGATGGGAATATTTTTCTGAAAATAAATGATTATTTCAACCAATTTTTATTTTTTTTTTACTTTGTAAATTTTATCTCGTTTTATATTTTTAAAGTAGATTAATCTCAAAAGTACAAATTTTTTAATTTTTTTTCTGCAAAATTTAGGCTAGAACTTCAGAAGAGACTGCCATGGCTAGAACTTCGAGAATCGCCTCCTCCGACCGACACTACGAGCACGACGACCGAAACTATTAATGCGCCAGCTTCAAGCTAAGCTGAACACAGCAAACGAAATTTGGAAACGAATCTTATCTATCTTATGAATAATAGATTATTGCACTGTCCATTGTAATTAAAACTTATTTTAATGTGATGACTCGAAACGAAATGAATAAACCAAGGAATCCCTCGCAAGCAAAAGGCGGAAAGATTAGTTAAGAATTTCATTAAATACTGACAAAAAAGTTAAATTGAAAAATTGCGTATGTATTTTATTTTCTTATGAAAGATTAACTTCTTTTACTTTACAGTCAGACGTTGTAACAGACTCGTGTATGTACAAGAATTACATAAAGTGTATGTAATGAAAAAACGTAATTATCATATTTTTAAATCTTTCACCAAACTCATCGCAACGTCAGCTTTGACGTTTTGCTGCTTTGGCTTGCCCAGGGGTTGTTTGACTGCTGTAGATTTTGATTTGGCAACCGGAGGTGTCTGATTGACCAGAGGACGCAGGGATTGCAGCTGTTTATCTATGCTCTTTATTTTTTCCACATTTTTTTTTGATTTTTTGTGCTGGTTCACCTGAATATTAAAAATATGTATGAATAAATTTGAAAAGTGTGATTCAATGAATTCATATTAAAAATAATAAATAATTGAACAATCAAATAAAATATTGATAATTTTTAAGTTTCACCTTTTTTATCGATCCGGTTTTCGTCGTGGGAGAATTATTTGTAGACGATTTGCGAGGGCGATGAGACGTGACTTTAAACACGTTTTTCGTCTTCGAAATTTTTTTGTTTCTCCCCATTATGACCTGCAATATCATCAATGAATTTCTCTGAGGAGTTTTCTAATTTCGGTTTCTTCCTTGTTGGTTCCTCCCTTTTAATCATATTCTCAGTAATGAAGAACGATACTCTCATCATTTCTTTATTCGGAGCTACATTTCTAACATGATGAATTTCTTTCAGAGATTTTTCAGTCAATGGACAATCAATTGTTTCCTCAACGAGTGATTTCGCGAGACTTCGAGGATCTTCATTTTTGTCCATTTTAATGAAACAATAGAGGTGTATGAGAGGTGGATTTTCACATAATTTTGTTGTCTCCTTCTCATCGAACCAGCCTTGGAGAATGTCAAGAAATTCATGAGCAATCGCTGGTAAGTTCATGGCAATGTGTTCGACACCTTGAATTTTTTTGTCTCGCCTCTCCAAGATATCTTTTTTAACATCATTCAACATGAAGTCTCTGCCATCTTTATTGAACGTTCGCAAGTTTTTTACTTTGTTCATTGCTGCATTACTGACCAACCATTTGTAGGATTCAGGGTTCAAATCATTTGCAAAGACTGTTACACCCTTTTTAGCAGCAGGAATGGCAAACGGTCCCACTCCAGCAAAAACGTCATAAAGTACATCTCCTTTTTCCATCAGAGTTACCAGTTTCATGTGCTCAGTGCTCAATCGGGAGTTCCAGTAAACTTTAGCAAAATCAAATTTGTAAGTAAGACCGTGCTCCTTTACAGTTGTTATCGTTTCTTCTTCGCCTGCAAGAATTTCCATGGAAAAATGTCTGTAAGTCGTATCTATGTTGTTCAATTTGTTTACAACTGTCCGAGTGTTTGGTACATTATCCAGGAATACCTGGCCGATGAGATTTTTATATGGGGATTGAGAATCTCTGAGATTCAAGTGAATAATGTGTCCTATCTTGCTGTATGCAGTTGGAACTTCTATACTTTCAGGTAATATTGCTCGAAGAATTTCTTCCGGCTGCCAATTCTCGTATTTCAGAGTAATTTTTGATTCCTCCACTTCGTTGAAGTATTTCTTCAACATTACAGCATCCCCAGGATCAAAATCATTGTATTTTTTTATTTTAGCTGGGTCTAAATAGACTGTTGTTTGATTTTCGAATGTTTGCATGGGTTTGAAATTTTTTAATTTCAGTATATATTTTTTGAGAATTGGTTTTACTTCAGAGATTTTAGATGTTTCAAGTTTACAGCAGGGCAAGAGAACAGTGGATTCGAATAAATCACGATCAAGACGAGTCATCCCTCGCACCGAGGCGGGTGGAACCAACAGAGAAGTCATTTTAATATTATTAAATAAATATTTGACACAACACCGAACGAACTGAATACCAGTCATATATTAAAACTTATTTAACTTCCAGTTTTCAGAATTATGGACACATATAACCTATAAAACTGGTGTAAAAATGTTTCTGCGTTTCTATTATCCGAGGATTTCTTTTTAAAATGAATTTTTTCTAACACACTTATAAATCTTGACTATCCATTAACTTGATTTTTTTGAAAGTCGTTACTTTTTTAATTAATGTAATGAATTTGAAGTAAATTTTGAGTAACCCACGTGTTGAGTAATGTTTTGATTTTTGTGACTTGTGACGTGAAAATGTATACAGACTCCATATGAAAATTACTCGAATTGGAGTCGCGATTGAAACTCACCGGTAGTTGTGCACTCGTCAAACTAGACGTCAGCACTGAACAGCCGTTAGGATACGATGGTTTCAACCGGAACACACTAGGGAGCATTACGATAGTTTCAGTTAAATGAATACAATATGCGAATACTCACAGGTCTAAATAAACTCTTAGAAAAAGGCCGAGTGCCGACCTATCGCACAACTTTACCAATCGAATGCATCAGTTTCTCGTACTTGAAATTGATCTGACATTTGTCAAATTATTTGCGACCTTGGCTGCTCAAAGTCTCGACGCCTTGTCTCAACGATAAGGAACATTGGAATTAGTTTTTAACGCTTTTTGGTTTTATGAACAGTGTCCGGTGCTCCGTGTAATTTATTTCCAAGTTGTAAATTGAAGGAACGTTTTACAATTAAGAATTTTTAGATGACGGCGCAAAGCCGTGGTGTGACAGGTCATGGGGGCCTGTCTCGGCCAGTGTTATACCAGAGTCGTCGACATCTTTACATACAGGTGAAAAAACTCCGAAATTATGAACTAAAAGAAATGCCTGAAATCGTGATGCTTATTTGGTTGGATTTAAAAAAATCTAAAATTAAGATAAAAACCAACAATATTACAACAAATTTCGCAATATACATATATTTTAAGATATATTTTTATAAAATTCATTATGATTGATATTCATTTATCTTTTTCAGATATCGGAAGCATACTGGAACACCCTTCCGAGAGGAAGAACCAGTTGAGGTGCGAAACAAACGTTTAAAACATTACTTTTTATAGATTTTGTATATATAAAATGAAAATTTTTTATTGTGGGCAGTTAATTAAAATTTCAGCTGTGCCAATTGACCGATGAAAGGGACGGTGGCTCGCATTCGGGGGCCTCTAAACAGTAAGGAAAGAATATCATGATTGCTAAACCTGTTTGAATATTGAATTGTATTAACAGTATATTTGTTACTTTTTATACTGCTTGCGTGGATAGCCTGTTGTCGTTGCTCTCTCTAAAAAGATTTAAGGTAAAGCCCAGAGTGATAGAGAGGAAGCCAAGAAAATGCTTGATAAGATTGCACAAAATCCTCAGATTTCTCATGCACAAGGATCTTTATAACCATTGTTCTTTGTTTGTTGTTTTGTTCAAAAAATTTAAAAGAATGGAATGGTTCGTTGTTTCTTCAGGAAAAGCGTATTCCTGACAGCTTGGAATTGATGGAGGAAAGCGGTTGGTCCAGAAGGTCCAACAAGTATAGTAGACTCAACACTAGGTGTGATATATCCACGAGGTAAAAAGCTGAATGGAAAAATTAGAATTTTTTCAATTTGCTTGAAATCTGCTCGATTACAGCTCTTGATAATGTATTTCCAGTTCTGGTTTCAATACTCCAATGCAAATATTAGATCCTAGAACATTACTGAAGCACCAAGGATGCACATCGTCTACTCCTGCATCTTCCCTGGACCTTGAATGGGAGCATGAAGGTGTGAAAACATTGAAAAAACGTTCTCATTTTTTTCATCAAAGATTTCTCAATTGCTCAATTTTTTTTTTCAAGTTTTACCAATTGCTGCAACGCACACCCCTGAAGAAATGAGTCAGAGTGACTCAGCATCCAAAGCTACCAATAACAGCCAACCCTCTAGCGTGACGGCCTCCCCGTGGTCTAGAATATCAACGCCGAACAGTCTAGAGTGGGACCCAGTAGAGCCGGACATGAGGTGCATGGATGTTGAGACAGAACAGTTATTGACTGAGATTGAAAGACTAACGGATAAAGCGCTCAAAGAAACTGGCGATTGGAGCGGTAACAGCTGATAAATAAGTCAAAAGCGTAAATAATGACTACTCAGACTGGTTGTAAATTATGAATGCATAATTACTCAGGTTGGTTGTATTTTTGTATTTGATTGGGATGTGATCAGGAAAGGCGAGAGATACGATGAGGAATTGAGAATGTTCTATGAGCATAGATACTGTTATTATGCAAACACGTATTCGATATTATTTTATTATATCGGATGTAAGAGACTGTATGATGAAATAAACTGTGAAATCGTCTATAATTACACTTTTTCCTATATATCATAAAAGTATTAGAAAAATTATAGCGCACAAGCGTTTGCGACAGAAATTTCCAGTTTATTGGATGTTACAGAGAATACACGCATATATACACCGTACATACAAACGCGAGGTGAAAACCTGCACTCTTAGATCCTCATTTATTCACAAGGGCAAAAAAGCTATTAGAAAAAGTTAAGAAAATATCTGAAAGGCGAAGTATACTGTATTTACATGTTCGAACCGATTAACGGAATCACTAAATAATATACGTGCTCGGCATTGATTTTTTTTTAAACTCTAGTTGCACCTAAAAATCAACAAATATATTATATATTCTTAAGTAAATTTTTATTTTTCATCATAGTTCACTCTGCAATTTTTTTTCAACGAGGAGCTTGGCTTACAAAAATTTTTAATTTTCAAAAAGTCTGCCTCGTCTGTTTGTAATGGACGAGAAAATTGTTATCTCGCGTAAAACTTGCTATACCATCGTAAGAGAATAGCGGTTTTTTTTGTTAGCTGTTTCGACAGATAGATTAAACAAAAAACAGTCGTCGAAGAACCAACAGAATGATAGCTAGAACCAAAAAAGTTATAAGAGTACTCCAAAACAGATCGCTCGCTGAGGAAACACTGGCCAATTGTTGATTAACAATAATATCTGCCTGCGCCTGGTCCGAGTTATCCAACATTTGAGAATTAACGTGACGCTGCCGCAATTCGGATTCGAAACTACTGCTCATTTCGGACGAGAAATGAGACTCGGTCGACAGCGGTTCTTCTCCCTAAAATTAATCAATTAATCTCGGGATTTTCTACACTCGTTCTATCTATTTCACCATTAATTTACCTTAAGCGCGATGGTATTCAACATATGCTGCTCTTCTTGAGTAATCGGCTTTTTTGCTCCATTTTTCGACAATAAGTCTGCTATTTTCCCACAATTATCACACTGCCAACTGGATGATCTGAAGTAATAATGTTTTCAAATATTTTAGGCACATTTTCAATTTCGTGTCTCGCACGATTAATTTGAAGTTTTCTTTAAAACTTTTTTAACAAAAAATATAAAAAATATGTATATTATGATAATGAGTTTCAATTTTTAATACACGATTCTATTTTGCAGTTTGAAAAAAAGATTTTAAATGATAAAAATTCTCTAATGATAGCCACCAAAATTATCATCAAAATTTATGAAATTTATATCGTTATGGGTTATTTTATCTACAATTTAATACTTCTTATTATCACATATCAACATGCTTTCCAGTTTTGAAAAATCATTCTGGAGGAAAAATTACACTTTAGAAAAGATATTCTAGATAAAATTTTGATCAATTTTGTAAAAATTTGATCTAGAATTTTCGTTTTAAATAATTGAATGTTTTTATTGAATTTTTGATAAACTAAACTAACTTTTTGGCTAATTTTTGCCTCTCTTCAGCACTATAATCCAATGATCCAATAGTGTGATTTCCAGGTGTTGGCATAAAAGCTATAAGAGCTAGCAAAGTTGTCCTGATGCTCCAGGAAGGTTGCCACGTCTCGGGATGATGACCTGATATGCTCAGGCAAATTTTTTTGTTTATCTCAAAGCGACCATTGGGCTAAAAAAATAATTGTATTATAAAAAATTGTTAATATTGATAAATCACATATCTTTTCAAACCATCTTACCGTGAGGAGCATTATGTTTGGTGGTTTCATAGGATACTCTGGTGGCAAAAGGATCCTTCCATGATAAACTCCACTTTCGAACTCCGTTGAGGGAGGTCCCCGAATAGTGAAGTGCCATTCGAAGAGATTATCCTCTAAAGGACTTGCTCTGTATTCTTCAGTAGGTTCGCATAATTCTATTGCCTCTCGCATCAACCGTTTAACAGCTGTAATTCATTGTGATATTTTGATCTCAATACACGTTATGACATTTCTATTTTTACAAGTAATTTAGGTGTGTAAAGGAAACAAACCTGGGCTTTTGGAATTGTATTTTCCCTCGAATGTCATTTCGTTCGACTTCATCGAATCGTTTTTCTACGAAGATTGAGGAGAATCGTAAAGGATTATTAATCGCACTTTAATCACTCTGTTTACGCGGCCTGAATTATTCAGTTACGTTGAATATCAATAGTTTCCTTATCTCGCGTATAAAAATTGAGATTTCAATGCCCCGAATTTTTTGCGACGTCTCCAAAAATCATGATTGTCAACGTTTCGGGAAAAACACGTCAAAACTCAAAACACGTCAACTGTTGTACAATTTTTTCATAAAATCACGCAAATTTTATATAGGTAGACAGCGACACTTGTAATTTTGCGAAATGATATTTATTCTGATCAAGTAAATGAAATACGAGGAGGGAATTGATATGAGTGTGTATTCACAGGATTGGAGGCAGCCAACTTCGGAACAAGAATTCTGCTGTCTGATTGGAGCTTTCAAGTGGAATTACTCCTCTGATAAGACGTAAACATTTTTCCCGAAGTTTTCTACTAGTGATGCGCAATCTAAAAAAAACATTTTTCTTAAAGATAGACGGCGCTGTCGATGCTCGTGTGCATCGCTTCGCGGGAAATTCTTTCTACTTTATAAAATGTGCTGTCGGACTGGCCGAAAAAAGGAATTAAAATAGAAAAAAATTTTCTTAAAAAATTTTATCAATTGTACATTAAAACACGGCCTGCAATTAATATAATCAACGTAAGGCGTTCTTTGGTATACACAAAAAAATTCGTTTGAAGAAGTTCATTTTGATACATTTTGTTTCTCGTCGCTTATTATAGAAAATTTTCTAAAAAGTTTTTCGATAATGAAATCTAATGGCGCTTCCACTGTTGGCATGTTTTTGTATTTTACTCCAACTGCTTTCTACATGGCATAAATAATTATAATTAGTTACGACTTATTAATGCCTGTCCCAAACTTAAATTTTTGAGCCTTGATAATAAGGTTGCATGGTTTATTATAGAGAGGTAGATAGAAAACATCCATTTATCCTCTATCGATTAAGTATACGGATAATTCCTATATTTTATACATGCACTCTGTCACGATTGAGGTCCCGATTTATTTCCGAATAAAGTTACATGTTGAATGTAGTCATCGTTCATCCGGTCGGTAAAAATCTCACTGTGCGTTTTTATTATTTAGAAAAGTAGAGCTTCTAAAGAAAAAAACAATTACATACTGTTTTTCCACTAGAAAATCACGTATATTGAGTACCTTGAAAAAAAAACGTAAATTTATTTTATATATCTGTCTCTTTCGCACCCGCGATCTAAAATCCATGTACGCTCGCAACGCCCATAACGCCAGTAGATGGTAAATGCATATACGGGCGTCGAGTCTTTAGTGAAACTCGCTTATGTGGTTTCTATACTGACGCTTGCACACAGCTTGCAAGACTGGAGACTTGAGTCGCGATTCGGACTCGAATACAGAGTTTGACAATATCAGGCGAACATCAGCGCGTGTTGAAAAGGTCATGATTTATGTACCCATGCGCAAATGCCATGTCAGTGAGGTTACGGCAAAAACAGTATTTGTGTGCTTTCAAATTTTATTAAAAAGTGTCAATATTTCGACGACACAACAATAATTAATGTTTGACAATGGCAGTATTGCATTCCTTGAACATGGGAGACATTGTTCACCTTAATGTTGGGGGAACGAGGTAATAATTTTACGTGAAAATACAATTATATGAATGACATTTTTCTCTAATTTTACGTTTACATATTTACTGTGTATTTTTTTAAGTTTTTCGGGTAATGGTAAAATGAGCATATTTATAATTTTTCTTTTACTTTTTATCCACTTTTAAATTTGTCTCACGGACTATTTTCATTTTTTTGATATAATATAAATAATCTACGTCTCAAAATGTACTTAGTATATTTATCATTAATTTATACAAATATTATTAATTTTATGATAGTGAATGAATTTTTTTATCTAATGAATTTTTGGTACTCAAGATTCTCAACATCTCGACCAACTCTCACTTGGATTCCGGACTCATTTTTTACTGCACTGTTGAGCAACCGCCTTACTTCGAGGAAAGACGAAAATGGGGCTCTCTTCATCGATAGAGATCCAAAGATATTTGCTATAATCCTTAATTACTTACGTACTCGAGACATAGATCTGAAAAATGTAGATATACGCACCTTGAGACATGAGGCTGAATATTATGGTATTACCCCTTTGGTAAAGCGGTTAATGCTATGCGAAGATTTATCACAGTCCTCGTGTGGGGATGTGCTATTTTACGGCTACCTGCCTCCTCCATGTGAGTATTCCTTTATTTTTATTAGCTTTTTACAGTGCATACCTCTTTGTTTTGATTATTTTTTAAAATTGATCTACATCCTTACATTGTTATATTGATTACTACCAACAAATTCAGAAGAGTCAAGAACTCCAGTTTTATAGGGGAAAGTGAGGCCAGGAATTTTCGATATACTTTTGCTGTTCACTGGGGTAGGAAAATGGGCCTCATGGCCAGTTACCCCAGTTGACTTGGACACACTTTTGAACACGGCGACCAGAGTTCTTTACTCTTCTGAATTCGTTGTTACTACTAAGATAATACTGATTACCAATTTGTTTTTGTCATTCAAGTTTTGATTTATTTTCATATAATTTTTACGATTTATGCTTTTTGATTTTTGTACATTGAAAATTATTATTACTGATCATTGATTAAATTACTCTAAATAATAATATTAATTTATTAAAATGATGCAAGCTATTAGATATTACTCTGATTTCAAAAATAAGAAGAATTTTTAAAAAATCCATTACAGGTATTCCTTTGCATGAGCCAGTTGCTGTAACACCCAACTTTAGCAATGTGTCAGTTCACGGAAGACTGAATAGCACAGCCAGCTCTTCCAGAACTGAAACTCCGAATACTTTGCAAGCCAATTCATCATCAGTGGGTTCTTCTACTTCCAATCAACCAATAAATTCAACTGGTAATGGTAAAATGTGATTCAATTACCATTGTTTTCGTATTTATAATCAATGAACACAAAAATAATGCTGTGTTATTATAGGCCAGCAAAATCAAAAACCATCGGTGTTTTCTCATACTCGAAATTCTTCTCTGGACTACCGTGTTTCACAGAGAGGCCTGCTGCATTCTAGAAATTCGTCCTTGGATTTGAGGCATGTTAGGAACAATTCTGCGGATATGAATCGCTTATTCAAGAACGATGTTGGCCTTATTTTTGGTCCACAGCAAGGTATTTACCAATCTTTACAACTTTTAAATTACCTCTTCTAATTGGATCCGTATTTGCATTCGTACAATAATGATTAAATTTTCAAAGATCATTGAACTATCTAATACCGACACACGTGAAAATTTTTGACATTTGTTTGAATAGGCTGTTTTATATGTATTTGTATAAATTGAGATATCAAAATCCGTTTTATGAAAGAAATATTTTTCAGTTTCAGGCTGGTATGACCCCCTGAGAGTTCACATTATAAAAGCTCACCACAACTGGATTGTGATAGCGTACGCTCACTTCATAACGTGTTACCGTTTGAAAGACTCATCTGGATGGCAACACGTTTTCACAAGTCCGCACATTGAGACGAGCATCGAGAGAGTCGCGATAAACGCCAAAATGGGGAGTGGTGCTGATGGAAAAATGGTCGCGATATCTTACGCTAGTCAAGTCAGATTGTGGAGCGTATCCGAAGATGGCATCAAATCGAACATCGGTACATTCAATTTGAACGTCCGAGTTGAATATTTATTTTTCATTGGAAGTCAATTGGTTGCGCTCTCGTCCACGGGAAAAATTGGCGTTTGGCACGCGATGTCACAACATTGGCAGATTCAAGATGTCGTGCCAATCTCATCGTTCGATACCGCTGGATCATTTTTATTGCTGGGATGCAATAATGGTTCTATATATTATATCGGTAAATATCTTATCATGTTCTATTTACATAATTTTTCATTTAAATTAACACAAAAATCGTAACTTCTTTTTTTTTGATTCAATAGAAAATATATTTTTGATAACATTTGGTCATACGAGTGGTTTAATTTTCTAATTTTACTCTCAATAGATATGCAAAAATTTCCACTACGAATGAAAGACAACGATTTACTCGTCACGGAATTGTACAGAGATCCAAGTCTTGATCCAATCACCGCGATCTCCGTCTATCTAACACCGAAAACGAGTAAGCTCCTATCTTGATCGTCACTTGTAAAAATACTATACTCCTCAATATCGTTAAAACCATACTTAGATCCCGTAGCAATTAATGATCAGAATTTCACAATGATTAATAAAAATCCATCATTTACCGAGCATCTCGTAATATTTTACTTTCGTAATAAAAATCGATCAACGACTCATCGATTACGATTTTCCTTGCCACATGATTTCGTACCGTACAACTGGATATGTAGCACAAGGCAAGTATGGGTCAATATTTGCAGTACAGTCCAAGGAGCGACACGATATATTTTTTTACATTTCACATAATCGCATTTTTCGCATCGTACACACAATCATACGTGTCATGCAGCTGTAGTTTACCTCAGTGCATTCTATGGTTTGAAAAAATATATTTTTTTCCTAGCTGCATTTACCCGTATACATTTTTATTCCTTTTTATAAAAGCGATTTTTTACCTTGTGCTGCGTGTCCATCCATAAAATTTATTTGAGACATTCAAAACTTTTCATTGCAAGTATTTGTCGGCTCAAGCCCCGGCTATCCTTATGCGTCCAGTTGTACTTGTGCAGATCGTGATTCTTATCTCTTCGAATCTTTTTCTCGGCTCCCGATATCCTCAAATCTTATTTACACGATTTTCATCGTTCTTTTCCATTATTTGTTTAATTATTTAAAATTTAATTGTTCATTTAATGTCTACTCGGAGACGTATTTTTTACCTTGCTGAAGCTTTTGAGCTTGCTCTCCCTATTCACATAGTATTATGTTCCATGCCAGCATCTGAGAGGGGGAGGGAAGGTAATGATTTGATAACACATTTAAAAAGTTTACTCGCTTCAAAACGATCCTCAATAACCTCGATATTTGCGACATTTGTATTTTTTGCAATGAACTATTTAACAGTATTCTGAGTGAGAATTTCTCGTTCTTTGAACATTTATTTTTTTGCATGTTACCTCGTGTTACATTTGAATCCAATCACCCAGTCCACTGGCACTCTTTGAGCATGTTTTATTACATCTCGTCACAATTTTCTTTTTATTTAATTTATAGGCTCATTGTCATTGCTCACACACGAATTTCGTACACTGTTTTCAATCCTTGACTGGTTTTATATAAATCCACATAGTACTCTTTAGTTTATTTTCTAGTATTCTTAAGTTGGCGATTGTTAATCGACTAATTTGTTCACTTGACAGGTCTCTGTGGTAACTGGATCGAAATTGCTTATGGAACGAAGTCAGGAAGTGTCAGAGTTATCGTACAACATCCGGAAACTGTTGGTCATGGGCCTCAATTGTTCCAAACTTTTACGGTCCATCAAAGTAGCGTTACGAAGGTGATTTTTACAAATTATCCGCAAAAGATTCTTTGGATAATTTCATAAAGTATTTACTTTAAAGTTTTTATAAAGAAACGATATAAGGATATTCCGAGTTGCCCATTCTTTGAATTAAAATTACTCTGGAGACCAAGCTATTCGATAAAAATGATGAACGATTGCAAAAATTCATCTATTTTTGTACATTAGTTTTTAATCAACGCCATGGCCGGTGGGAGACGATAATCTAAATAACAATCAATTAAAGTACAAAATTTCTTAGGTCACTTTGTCGGAGAAATATTTGGTGTCTGTCTGTTCGGAATACAATCACGTGAGAAGTTGGGCTGTTACGAGATTTCGGGGTATGATATCAACACAGCCAGGATCAACTCCTGAAGCAAGTTTCAAGATCGTATCGTTGGACTCTGTCGATTCCTGCATCAGTTACACAGCTGGGAATGACTTTGGTATATTCTCTTGATTTTCACTATAATTCTTAAAGAATATATTAGGCCGATACTCACTTTGTATCTTCTATATCTTTTCCAACCATTCACTAACAACGTTTTCCCACGCCTCGTTAGTCAATGTGAGCTAAACGGTCACCCATCCTAGTATTAGCAGGTTTAGATGCTGCTAAACATGGAGGGACCGGAGCTCAACAGCGACTGTGTGTCCATTACCGCATGTGAATGAAAAATTACTTGCAAAAAAATAATTGAACATATTTTTTATTTCGACAGGACCTTTTGGAGAGCAAGATGACGAACAAGTGTTTGTTCAAAAAGTTGTTCCCGAAACGGATCAACTATTCGTCAGACTAGCTTCAAACGGGAAGAGAGTTTGCGTTATACAGTCCGTGGATGGAAGTATCATAACGTCATTTTGTGTACACGAGTGCGAAGGATCTAGCAGAATGGGCTCAAGACCCAGAAGATTCATATTCACTGGTCATTCGAATGGTACAATACAAATGTGGGATCTGACAACTGCTCTCGATCCATCATTTGACTCGACTCAAGGTAAACGAAAATTGATGCCAAAATTTAATATTCATTTTTTTAATACTACCGCATCATAGTATCCACAATTTATTTCATATTCGAGTTCAATTAATCATGAGGCTGCAATTCTGTCAAAAATTAGAATTGTCTAAATGTTCCTAAGAATAAAAGTTTCATCTCTATAATCATATTGTAGCAAAGAGCGTGGCCGGTGGACCAACTCCCGAAGAACTTTGGAAGTTGTTGGACCAGTGTGATTTGAGCAACAGCCATTGTTCAACGCCGTGTATAAGTCCATGTCCCTCACTCGTCGCAACGGGACCGAGGCTCAAAGCTAGCAATGTACTTTTTCTCAATCAATCTCAAAACGTGGAATCTACCGCTGGTTCTAGCCAATTGTAAAAACGATGGAGAAAAAGTCTGTTCTTGGTGGATTCCTTTGCTCAATGCATTTATATTTATTGCGCCTATTATCGGCGTTATTAGCGAAAATTCGAAAATGCGGGACCTACGATTGAAATTCCGGCTTTTAAAGCACGGAAATTTTCCGTGTTGAATTTATCTCATGAATTATTCTACTTTTGTTACATTGGTGGCGAAATTTATATATTTAAGTGACGGAGAAAATGTAAGAGGTGAAAACTTAATGTTCTGACTGTCGTTTCTGTGATTGAAACAATAAAATAAATGTAAATTAATCCAATCCTTGCGGGTTTTAGTATGTACGTTTGAAACTGTTTTATTCAGAAAAAAGATCGATCCTGTTACACTGATCTACCCACTTTATTGTTACAAATTCTAAGGATTATTAACTCTTATTTTTGATTCTTACAATTAATCATTAATACTCTCGTAGATATACAACGCGAAGAACAAATAAAAATTTTGTATCATATGAAAATTTAAAAATTTTCCAATCGCTAAGTACGTTAATTAAATGGAACAGTTTGTTTAAATCGCACGTTATTTATGTCCCTGAGCTTCCTAAACTGCTGTTGACTATGAATTTGAGTGATAATTATGTAACTGCATGGACAATATCCTAAAGCTTCCGCTGACTATGGAATTTTCGATTTCGTACACCGAGTATGTCAAATCCGTTAGCTCTCTCATATTACCAAAAAGATACATAAAAAGTCACTCGGTCAATGATTTGAGAACACTTTTTGGCACAGTACGTATCGCGAGGAAAAAATGTATAAGTGCCAATACGAGATGTTCGTTCTAATTCTCATTAGAATTGCTTCCGCGTTTATACATTTAGTTGGTCAATTTTAGACTTTTAATGCCGATTTTTTCCTATTTAGAAATTCAGTTGAAATAAGAACATTTTTTTATCCGCAATGAAGAAGTTATTTTCATTTCCTTCTTGTCGGTATATTGAAGTCTGTTACTAGATGAGGAAATGAACTAATGTTTTCCATTAATTCAAAGGTAAAAAGTTAGCATGAATCGCGATAAAGTGACGTAGTAAATGTTAATTTAAAAAAAGGAATAAAAATCGATCGAGGCACTATGCGGTGATATTCGTCATTTCGATCTAACTAGAAAACATTCCGAGTCTGATTCATAAAAAATGTTTGTGCCAGAACAAGTTATTATTGAACCAGGCGGGATTTGTTAACGGGTTTAATAAAAAACACCAGGCGACTAGGCCCGCAACGAACAAGAACAGCAGTCCTGCTCTCTTCAGCGGATCTTTGCAATCTATCACCTCAGAGAGATCAGGAAATCCCATGTGATTGCAAAATGAATGAGCTGCGAATGGAGCTATAAAATGACCTGAAACAAATATCGATTACTTAATTTTTTGTACCTTAATAATTTACCATTTTTCTCTTATTATATAAATCGAAACTATTACCTGTTTTTGCGAATAAAAACGCGGCGTATGCACCGAATAACGTCGTATAGGCGAATTGGAAACCTGAAACATTAAAAAAAATTAACTGTAGTGAATTGAAAAAGTTCATGTTTTTAACAAATTTTTTATTATTTAAAACTTATCGTGAAAAATATTGAATGGGAATATTCATGTGGAAAATCAGCTAATAATCTCACATGATATTATGAGTGCAGATTTAAATTGCATGCCCATCCTTGTTCTTTCAACGACGTGATGAAAATGAGCGACTCCAAAAAACAGTGGACATATAAAAATGGCAGTGGTTGGACTGAAACACTGTAAGAGCAATGGCAACATGCAAGCTCTGAATGTCCATTCTTCGGTGAGAGGAGCGACCACCTGATTTCTCCACCAGACCAGAGTTTTTGCACTTCCAACCCAATACATGGGTTCTGCAATATTTTTAAATTGTTATTAAATCTGTAATTATAATTGTAAAATTGAAGGTATGAATTAATTTCGGTCAACAATAGAAAAATTTATTTTTAAACGTTAAAAAAATTACCGATCTCATTAAATATTAAATATTTAAGAAATGTAAAACATCGAATACCAGTGTATAATCGCCATAGTCCATTTAGTCCCTGCATACTCAGGGGTCCCAAAAAAAGTATCATCGTTAGGGAGAGCGAAACGAATGCAGCTTGAAGAAATCCTGACCATCTCAGACCCAGTAATTCCCATATCGTAGCCTGTAAATAATAATATAGACATCAATTGTTCGATTAAAAAAAAGATAAATAGTTGTGAAATTTAAAACATAAAGATTATTCTGAAAAAATACTTTTTGGAAGACGTGTTCACTCATTCCAAAGTACAACGATGCTGGTGATACGAGGGTCGTTATAAAAACACTGAAAAATCTTTTCTTTATCGTGCTGGAATGTTCCCTGAAATATAATTGAAGATTATTTAATTGAAGATTCATTTATTTTAATTTATCAAAAATTATTATGAATCGATATAAATTATAAATGATTATTCAAAATTATCATAAATTTTGAATTTGGCGCTCAAAAAAATTTCGAGTATTTTCTGCAAGGGTATTAAATGGCGCTGCACGTCATATCGACTGGCGGTTTTGGGAGGGCGCCTGAGTGTACGATTCGCGCTCCAAAATAAATCGTGTATAATCTACGAAAATAGGAAAAAACGTTATTTCTAGAAGGAATTTAATCATCCTCGGAACAGAGTCTGACTCGTTCGATGGTCAAACACTTTGAATCCGGATAAGAAATATCTCCGTGATGTAGTGGGGATTGAAGTAATCGTAGATGAAATGCTAAAAAACCGTGTCAACGACGAGTCTCCCGAGAGACTCCATCTTGTCGTGACTATAGCCTCGCGTTAGTTCGTGCTTGTCACATTATTAAAGAGCTCGTACGCGTATTGTCCTAGAAACGCGAGCTCGACATCGGGATCGGAAATTTCGCGTATTCCGGAGTCATGTTGACCCGTAAAAGATCCTAGTCGCGTCTACGTAAAAGAAAAAGTGTTCCGTTGTGAAAAAAATTGACAAAGTACGGTCATGCTTTTCCAACTCCGTGAAACTCATTAGTCGTTCAGAAACTGTAAACATGTTCGAAGATATCGGTACTCGTTCGAGTGTTTCGTAGACATTGGAGTCACGGAGTACGATTGAGTGCAAGAAAAAAAAAGGAACAAACAAAAAATAAAACATAAGAAAGAGATGAACGTTCACGTATGAATCGCAGCCGGTTAATTACGATCGTGTGTACATACACGGAATCTTACAATAAAGAGAGCGATATACCTGGGATATGGTGAATTCCATACGTAGAGACTCGCGACGTAGACGATCGAGAGTACGAGACACGTGAAAATCGCTGAGGAGCAAAGAAAATCATCTCTCGTAACGGTAGCCTCCATACCTCCATACTTAAAAATTTGACACTAATTTTTTTTTTCTTTTTTTCCTGTCGCGTTTTCGTCCCTCGTATATTATACTTCTCTCGTTAGGGGCGCTCCGAGTTGTGTCGCGCAGTTTTTGTGTTGAACGTGAAACGAGCTATCCGGAATAAATTCCGGAGTGAATCTCTCTGTCCTTGTTACGGGGCTCGTGTATACGCGATTGTAGCAACCCTGGAGGATTTTCAAGAGGTTGCATCGAGTGGTGGGAGGAGTAGTGTGCCATCGCGAAGAGGGGTAGTTCCAAATGTGCTCCGAGGCTTACCGACGCACGATAGTGCCGTAAACTATCCTCAACAATAAAGCAATCTCTCATCACCCATCGAGTCTCAACATTCTCGTCAAAGGAGACGGAGAGAGCGGATCGAAAAATTAAAAAACGACAAACAAATACGTCAATAATCGAGGAGAGATTAAAACTCCGACCGGCCGCGTAGTGGGGGGAGGAGAGGAAAACGCGTAAAATTCATTGGACTGGCGCTACAGTCGAACGGGCAATTTTCTTCTCTTCTCTCTCCTCCCTTTGTATAAACTATATACAACACGGGCAAAAGTGTGTGTCTGGCAGTTCTCGTACTACCGTCAACGAGAAGATGGCCGCTGGGCTCGGTGGATGTGTCGCCATTGTTTAGTGTTTTAGTTTGTTGTTAATATATATATATCTATATATATATATAGTTATATATATATATTACCCATATATATATACACACGCATATATATACACACATACACACATAAATATATATAAATATAGATTAATCTATATTATATATATTGATAGTTTTTTAACTGGCGTTATTAACGTTTTACGCCGTGAAAATGCCGAGTGCCTCGTTCACATCGTCCCGAAGTTACGTAAGGAGATCGAGGAGAAAAGGTGCCAACAGGATTCCCCTGCCATCGAGAACAACCTCGGGTAAGAAGAGTCGTCCGGAGGATGCAGGAGAACGGAATAAAGTCATTGGGATCGTTCCCCGGAGCTCACCTGCTATCCTCCGTTGCGTGCCCTCCTCTCTTCCATCTCCGCCTTCTCCTTTCTCCACCCATCGCTCCAAAAATGCATCGATACATGCGTGTACTCGTATATCCGAATATAGACCTGCATTGTAATATTTTATTCTTCATTTTGAGAGCATATTTTGGTGCATTGGTGATTATCAGAGTCGAGAGTGAGAGAAAAAGAGAGAGAGAGGAATGTCGAGACCGATCGAAAGATCGGAGTACATCGAACATTCCTCGAAGAATGATCGAAGCGTTTTTTTTTATTATTCTGGTCATACGAGGATGCACGAAATTTGAAGGATTTATGGTTTCAATTCTCTCGTCTCGTCTGTCAAACTCGTTAGTAATTTTATTTTTTCCACCCCTTTGAGTATGATCCTCCGATAGAATTTTTTTTCGTCCTCTCTATCTCCCTCCCCTGAGTTCCCGTTACCCTTTGTCCCTTTATTCCCATGGCAGATCGTCTGTCCCTTCGAATTCTACACACTCGGGGCACAAAACACACACGCGTGCGCGCACACGAACGTGCTACGTACGAAATACATATTGCCCGTTCCATTCTCGTTTCTCCCCGTAAGTGTTCTCGTGTGCGTAACTTCGTTTCGTTCTTTCTCTTCCTGCCCACGTATCCATGGATTCTCTCTCTATGCAACGCGCTCGTTCATACATACGCACCGAACGATCGAAGAACAAAAATTCACGAGACTCCTCTCTCTTTGTTCCTTTTCCCGTATGAAATTAAAAAAAAGAAATCATCCATAGTCGATCAATTTTCTCTTTTAATTGGTGAATGTCTATATACATTATCGTTGTATTACTACACGGTGCTGCTGCCACTCTCTTGCTCTCTTTTTTTCTCTTTTGCCACTTTTGCCCCTTGCCAATATTCCCCTCCCGCTATTTCGGTAAACTCATTTATCGCCCCTCCAAATCACGAATTTCACACAACGCCCAAAAAAACAAACATTTTTGTCTTTATCGACATGTGACGTTTGTCGTGTCAATTTTTGGAATATGAGGAAAAATTGATGTTGCGTGTATTTATGTTTTCGTGGGACCTGAAAACCTCAGATAAATTGCATCAATGATTTTTCCATGCTCACGATGCGAAGACGCTCTCTTCGTGTTTAACCTTTTACGCGACGAGGTCGTCGATCGCTCAGCCTGGTTCCTTCCCTACTTCGCTTGCTGCGTTTGACAACTTGTGACAGAATTAGAATATGGCCTGTCAAAATTTATAAAGTTTTATGTATTTTGAATATTCTTAATTAATTCAAAATGATATTCATTTTCAGATTCATAAAACTTATACATAATAGTGTTGCAACAAAAAATGTGACAAATAACGTTTTTTGTTTTTATTTGAGCAGTGATTCGACTTGTAGACTATTGCAATCTGTTGCAACTAGTTTAGAGAAATCCTTTTATCACTACGTTAGATGCAGAAAGATTTATAGATAGCGGAATGCCTTGAAATCAATTGAAAGTGTAAACAATAGAAAGAAGTGTGTTGAACACTAGAACGTCAAACCATTAGTTCAAGTGCATCGAATACCACATAAGTAAACAGAAAAGATCAGATTTTTAATTCGGTACGAAGATTCAATTTTTGCAATAAATTCTGGAATCTGGAAACATGCAACACCGATTAAAATACCTTGGAATCAATCGGAAACATGAGAATGCATAGAAGTCAGTAGGATACGAAAACTTTGAATCCTTATATACGAGTGTACGGAATGAGATCACATTTGTAATCAGATGCACAGAATGATCATTTGATTTGTGTTGTAAATTGTTGAATTCAAAGAACTGAACAATTTCATCATTTGAATGCTTTGGTCATAATAAAATAGAGAAATTGTCAGGGTGCACTGAGTAAATGCAGTAAAAATGTAAATTTGAAAATTCACGCAATGCAAAAATTACATTGGGCACAAAATTTTGTTGACTCCCAGAGTTTATCCGGTGTGTCCAAGATAATAAGCCTTGAGATATGAATTTAGGGGTTCTTTGCTGTGAACAGTAATTTTAAGAAAAAATTTCTTTGCTCGATCAAGTTTTAAGGATTTTTTATCAACAATAAAAGACTTTTTTCTATTGAATTCATACCAGAACTAGTATTCCATTAGCAAAGATAATCTTGCTTTGAAAATCAATACAAGCTATTCTTAGAAATATTTATATTTAATTCACTTTTGAGGTCTCGATATTCATAATATAATTGAAAAAAGAAAATTCTTAACAACTACTTAGCAGAATCAAAGAGTTCACTCACAAAGGGCAGTCTTGCTCAGAAAATGGATCCAAGAAATTGTTTCGAACACACGGAGAATAAAGTCATGGAGAAAAATTTACCATTCCTAATCCAGTTTTCAGATATTCATATAAATAATGAAATAAAAACAATGTGAAATTTCAAACTCAAGAAGTTCTGAAGAATTCCCCCATTTCATTTTACCTCTGTTCATTTCATTTTACAGTTTCCATACTCACAAAAGACTAGAATAAAAAAATGTTTTTTTTTTTCAAACTCGCAGCAGAACCATGCGACCTTCCATGTCCAGCGTCAAACCAGATTCCTCCGGGAGCCGGAGTTGGTGGCGGAGGAGGAGGAGGAGGAGCGGGAGGTGCAGGTGGAGCAGGCGGAGGCGGTAGTGGAGGTCGAGGTTCATCTCCAAGCGTATCCGGAGTAGCTGCACCGTCGCCATCGCCATCACCGTCACACTCGTCGCCGTACGATCTCAGACGAAAGAGTCCTCCACATCCTGATCCTGCACCAGGAACGAGTTCGGCACTTCCACCTCCCGGTGGTAGTAGTATCGCCGCGGCCCTCGGTAGTTCATCTCTTCCAGCCAGAAAACGACCGAGACGAACATGCTCCATGTCCACAGATGGTAAACATCTTCACTTTTTTTAAATTTCTTTCATTTCGCTTTCGACTTTTACTCAAAATTATTCATAAATGTAGATGAGAGTAAGTACGTGTCTATAATATGACTTCGTAAAAACGAATCAAAAAGGTCCCATTTGCAAAAATATTGAATAATTTACTTTATGAAATAACAGCTGTTTTTTTTTCTCATTTTCAGAGGGTTATTTTTCAAATATCTTTTTCAATACCAAAAAGTTCAGACCATGATACACAAATTGAGAGCCTTCAGTATTTTTAACTGCATGATCTCTAAAAGCAATATCAAACTATTGAGTATAAATGGAGATATTACATCGTAACACATAATTTAAAATGAAAAACTTTCATGAAATAGACAACAGCTGTTTTATTTTGAATTTCAGAGGCCGCTTTCCGAATATCTTTTTTTTTCGTAATAAGAGATTCAGCTTATCCAGCGCAAATGATACGTCAGAGTTTTTGATATTCTTAATTTTGTGATCATTAGCACGAATATAAAACTGATCGGTATAAGCTTAGAAATTTCTGTTTCAAATGGTGGGTAAACGATCTGTGCACCCAAGAAAAATGGAGTACATCGTTCGAAACTTTTTGAAAAAAGAACTCGATGCTTAAAGGTTACAAAAAGCTGTTCATTAATTTATTGTATAAAAATAAAACAATATATTGTTGAATTTACGCAGGTACGAACACAAACACAGCTGCACACTATCTCCAGTATGAATTGCCGGACGAAGTATTGCTCACGATATTCAACTATCTAATGGAATTGGATTTGTGCCGCGTCTCGCAAGTGTGCAAGCGTTTCCAAGCGATTGCGAATGACACGGAGCTTTGGAAGTCCCTCTACCAGCAAGTCTACGAGTACGATTTGCCACTCTTCAACCCATCGGCTTGTAAATTCGAGTTCGTCTCGCCCGACGAATCGGATTATCCTAATCCATGGAAGGAGAGTTTTCGTCAGTTATATCGAGGTGTCCACGTAAGGCGAGGCTTTCAGGATCTTAAATTCAAAGGACGTAATTTGCCATATTTCAATACGATACAAACTGCCCTCGATTATATCGAGGAATACAGAAGTTCGTCATCGAGCAGCACGAACACGTCGAGTAGTCAAGCGAATTGTTGCGGAAACAGCAATCAATCTACGGACGCACAACCTCAGCATCTCGTATTTCTACATACTGGAACGTACCGCGGAGAGTTTCTCGTGATCGATAGCGACGTCGCTCTCATTGGAGCCGCGCCGGGTAACGTTGCAGAATCAGTTATCATAGAGCGCGAATGCGAATCCACGGTGATGTTCGTGGAAGGCGCGAAACGAGCCTACGCTGGACATCTAACTCTGAAATTTACCCCTGACGTTACAAGTGTAATGCCACATCACAAGCACTATTGTCTCGAAGTAGGTGAAAATTGCAGTCCAACGATCGACCACTGCATCATAAGAAGTTCAAGCGTTGGTGAGTATCGAAAAGATTATTTTTTCTTTCAATGTTGCACGAATTGTTGGACTCTGTACAAGCATTGTCTCGTAATGAAAATTTTCAGTGGGTGCGGCTGTATGCGTTTCCGGAGGTGGAGCAAATCCTGTAGTGAAAAACTGTGACATTTCGGATTGCGAAAACGTCGGTCTATACGTAACGGACTATGCCCAAGGTACGTACGAGGATAACGAAATATCGCGAAACGCACTTGCTGGGATATGGGTGAAGAATTACGCAAATCCGATAATGAGACGAAATCACATACACCATGGGCGGGATGTTGGAATATTCACGTTCGACAATGGTCTCGGATACTTCGAAGCGAACGATATTCATAATAATCGTATAGCCGGATTCGAAGTGAAAGCTGGTGCAAATCCGACGGTTGTTCATTGTGAGATTCACCATGGTCAGACCGGAGGTATCTACGTACATGAGAACGGTCTCGGACAGTTCATCGACAACAAAATTCATTCGAATAATTTCGCCGGTGTTTGGATAACGTCCAATTCGAATCCGACGATTCGACGCAATGAAATTTACAACGGACATCAGGGTGGTGTTTATATATTCGGGGAAGGCAGAGGACTGATAGAGCACAACAATATTTATGGTAACGCGCTCGCTGGTATACAAATACGTACGACATCGGATCCGATAGTTAGACACAATAAAATACATCATGGCCAACACGGCGGTATATACGTACACGAAAAGGGTCAAGGCTTGATCGAAGAGAACGAAGTCTATGCGAACACTTTGGCTGGTGTTTGGATTACCACTGGTTCCACACCCGTCCTTAGGAGAAATCGTATTCACAGTGGCAAACAAGTCGGTGTCTATTTTTACGATAATGGACACGGTAAATTAGAAGACAATGATATTTTCAATCATCTATACTCTGGAGTACAAATAAGGTAAACCTAAATTTCTTATCCAGAATCACACTACTATCTACGAAATTTAGATCACTTTTCTTTTATTGTTGAAACGTCTGTGTAAATTTAAACTCGAAAATCCAATTCATATGAATGGTGTCGAAAATCTTTGATTTATTTTTTTTTATTAATTCCATTCAATAATTGAGGAATTATTAACCAAATTTAACATAATTATTCTAAACCAATCAATTAATATAAATATATCATTCAGGTTCATTAATTCATTAATTTCTCTCAATATTTCGTTGACAGGACTGGAAGTAATCCAGTTATCCGTGGCAACAAAATTTGGGGTGGCCAAAACGGTGGAGTTCTCGTTTACAACAGCGGCCTCGGCCTGCTCGAGCAGAACGAAATCTTCGATAATGCTATGGCCGGAGTCTGGATAAAAACAGACTCTAATCCTACTCTCAAAAGGAATAAAATTTTCGATGGACGAGACGGTGGAATATGTATATTTAACGGTGGAAAAGGTTTGACAATCTCTTCTGACAATTATCACAATGTAATATTTACTAGCTTATGTGTTTAATTTTTATTCTTTAATCTCTCTCAGGGGTGTTGGAAGAAAATGATATATTCCGAAATGCTCAGGCGGGAGTATTGATATCGACACAGTCACATCCTGTCTTGAGGCGAAATCGTATTTTCGATGGCCTCGCCGCTGGCGTTGAAATAACGAACAACGCGACGGCAACGTTGGAATTTAATCAAATCTTCAACAATCGATTCGGTGGATTGTGTCTAGCTAGTGGCGTACAGCCAACAACTAGAGGTAATCTAAAATTGAAAAATTTTTCTCGTCGGAACGTGAGCTGATTTTTCGATAAATTTGTCAAAAAGAATTTTATTTCCATAGCGAAAATTTTGAGAATGCCTTCTGTGCCAACGGTGTTTGTTATTGTTCATTTTTTAAATTTTTTATCAGGTAACAAAATATTCAACAATCAAGATGCTATCGAAAAGGCAGTGGGAAATGGACAGTGTTTGTACAAAATTTCCTCGTACACGTCGTTCCCGATGCACGACTTTTATCGCTGTCAAACTTGCAACACAACTGATAGGAATGCGATTTGTGTCAATTGCATAAAAACTTGTCACGCTGGACATGATGTTGAGTTTATAAGACATGATAGGTAAGCATATACAATGTTCGATAATTCTATCGCGATAAAAAAATCAAAGAATACTTTATACCTGACTTGATGTCACAGATTTTTAGTTAGTTAGTTCGGTTTCCTTTCGTACAGCTTCTATAGCTTTAATCCCGATATTCCCCTTCCATTCAGAACCGTCTATGCCATGACGGGAAAACTGCAGAAAACCCGTGCCGATACATTCGGTGACGTCCTTTCTGGATTTTCCGAAGTTATCAAACCTCGAAAAACCCAGAAAAAACCACCTGCCGCTCAGTGCTGACCCGTTAGCCGATGAAAGTTAAGCGGTCACCCATTCAAGTATTGGCCGCGCCTAATGCAGCTTAACTTGTGGGACCGCCGAAACTCCACATCGACCACGGGCCTACGACTGTCGGTGTCACAGATTTATTAAAAGCGTGATATTTTGGGTAGATTGAACGCTAACACAAAAGCAATTTTTATGCCGATGGGAAGTATTGTGTAATATCTACAACATTAGTATCATGTATCGATTCACGAAAAATACGCTTTAAGAGAAAATATTGCGTCTACCTGTCAATTTGTTGTCTTTATCTCGTATACTTAGTCTTTTTTATGTTCTCGCTCGTTTTTTAACTATTTTCTAATCCGTCCACAATCCAAATATTCCTCGCCCTTCTCAACAAAACCCTTTTCCGTCTATTGGCACCAAACCTCGAAATGGTTCACAAAAAACAATAATTTTTTCTTATTTAGGTTTTTCTGCGACTGCGGTGCTGGAACATTGAGCAACCAGTGTCAACTTCAAGGTGAACCAACTCAGGACACTGACACACTGTACGACAGCGCAGCTCCGATGGAATCGCATACGCTCATGGTCAACTAGGAACAAACGTAGGATGATTGAAAGGGTAAAAAAAGTAATGAAGGAGAAGAAAAGAGAGGATTTTTAAATTGCCACCTAAATCGTATGACGCGGAGTCGTGAGTGCCGTGATTCGCGAACCACACACACTCATACATAAACACTGATTTTCACATTCTTCTAAAAAAGAAACATGTACACAACTGCCCGCGATAATCTGTTGCTAATTTCTTTATTATTATTATTATTATTATTATTCTCATTATTATTATATTATCATTTTTATTAACTACTATTGCTATTAATGATTATTTTTATGTCTACATCGTCGTCATTGACCTCGTCATTATTATTATTATTATTATGTCAAATTATTATTATTATTATTATTATTATTATTATTATATTATATTATTGGTCATGTTCATCGTCATTATCGTTGTTACCATTGCGCATATACGGTTATCGCCAATTCATTTTGGATTCTTCTTTTCCATCCGATGTTTTCATCCAAATTGAAAATAAGTTGCGAATTTTTCTCTCCGCATTTCGATAAAAATGTCGCGCATATCGAGGAGCAATTGGTTGAGTTTGTCTTTTTTCCTTCTGAAAGAATGTTGAAGCTCGGGCCCTTCAAACGTTTCCGTTTTCGATTTATAGTTAATGAGTGAGAAATACGATTACGAAAGAAACGTACTCTGTCCTTTCGTGCAGCACCTCTAGTTACTGTAAAGTACATTTATACATACACACTCATTATATATATAAATATATATTATACATATGCATATATTTTTAAACGAGTTAGTCCTGAGATAATCGTATACTTATTATTTTGTAAATGTAACGTATTCGTTCATTAGTTTGCGATATCGAATCCTCATCCGAGATTTTGACTGATAATTTTTCTATTGAGATTTATGGTAAAGATATATTATGGAAAAATGGTAACAAGCGTATCGGATCGACGTAATCGTTGTTAATTTTCTTCTCTTTCCGCGTTTTTTCTCGGTTTTTATGACTTCTGTTTCACGCGGAGATGCAAAAGTACAAACACTTGGTCACACGCGACACGTTCCGAACTTAGTTAGATCTTCTTTTATTCTTGATTCTATTTTAAATCGCGCCCGGCAGAGTGAGAATTCATGCAACGTGAATGGAAAAGAAAAATTTCAAATTGACCTGAGGTGCTCGTTCGTGACTGCCGTTACTAAATTTGTCGCAATTTAAAAAATCATTACTGAATCTGCGAAAGTTGAAGTTATTTTTAACCGAGCGGAAAATCCTCTCTTTGTGTTTTTCATGTTTTTTGAGCGATATCATCGGAGAAAAAAAATTTTACCTGAATGAAGTGCTCGTTTTTCACAAGACTTATTCTGTTCTTTTTTCTCTCAATAACAAAATTTTTGTGCATGGATCGCTAAGAAAATTGAGAAAAGAAGAGAAAAAAGAGAGAGAGAGAGAGACGCGAGTACGTAATAAATAAATGAAAAGTACGTCGATCGCGAAATAAAATAATTAACATACGTACATTTTTGAGAAATGTAAGTTGCGTGTATGATAAATGAAAATAGAGAGGCGAACAAAAAATGCTTGGAAAGCTTTGAAGCGTTCAAAAAAAGAACAACCTTCAATGGCAGCGAATGCGTTTTATCTCTGCGCACTTGATCCTAGATTCAGAGCGGAATGAAAGAGAGAGAGAAACAGAAAAAAGAGTGAGAGATAAATTAGTGAATCAAGCGCGTGTCTTTTTGGGCATAACAATGGAAGGCGAAAATTTGTGATTGAAGGACTGTGCCCAGGCGTTTGGGAATTTAAATGGAAATCGAACCCATATTAATGATTGAACAGAATAGAATCAAGGACATCGTCCGTCGTAAAAAAAAATTTCATGAATTTTTGCCAATGAATGACTGTAAGGATATAAAAAATTGAAAATATTTCTGTATGTGTGTATGTGTGTGTGGTAAAAACGAAAAAAAATCCACAAACTTGCTCAATCGAAGCAAGAATCGTTGATCTGCAAAATGCAAAAAATTGTGAAAGATTAAAAAAAGCTCTCACGTCATAAAAATGTGATGGTCCTAAACTGCCTAAGGGCAAAGTGCATAATAACACGATATAAATAATAATTAAATTAAGTTTTATTAAACTGCGTATTAAATTGATGTACGAGAGTGTATACCAGTGAAAAGAGGAAGACGAGAGAAAAGAAAGAACGATAAATGCATTCAATATAAGAATTGTACTGTACACTGTCCACGAGGAAGAATTCAAGAGGGAAAGAAAAAAGCAGCTTTTTAAAATACGATTAAAGAGAAAGAGGTGGAAAATCTTCTAGTTTTTACAGTAATTAAATTTCATTTTTTCTACAATTATTATTTTAGCGGTAATGTCGGTTCGACGATGACGTAATTGTATTAATTGGAAGAGGATTATCGTGACTGCTTCGAGCAAATGTTGCGACAATTAGCGCGTATACAAATATACATATAAATATATATATATATATTAATAAATATATATACAAACTTTAGACGCAGCTACGTTTCTAAACAAATTCGTAATGTTAAGTAGGTCAAAGCATTAAAATCATTATTATATTATTAATATTATTGTTTGAAGAGCGATGAAAATATCTGTGTAATGACGATTATGTAGCAATTTCTCTTTTTTTGTATTTTATACGCATATTATTTCGCGATGATGAGAGTATAAAAATGAACTTTTCTCGTGCCCAACTCTCCACGAACTCTCGTTGTAATTTCTCATTTCGGGGCATTCACTCCGAGCTCTCTCTCTTTCTCTCTCTCTAATTTCTTTCGGTCTTAAAATTAGCTTCACGAGCACCCGCTTTTATTTAAAGAAATGAAAAATAGTATGTTCGACTGGCAGCCCAATAGCGATGTTTATGTTTCTCGTTGTTGGATACGTTAGAGATTAAGTTTGCTGTTCATGTGACTGTTGCGTTTTCTCATTTTTTTCCATTTATTTTCATGTCTGTTTACATTTTTCGTCCGTTCTACATAATTTTTAATTTTCGGTGATTCGTGAAGAAAATAATTGTAAAAAGAAAAATCCACTTTAAAATTTGTGATGGCAATGAAGGAGAAATTAGGAAAAAATGGAGCTATAGAGAGAAGCAGATCGTACTGCAGTTGAGACATTGGTGGGTAAAGTCGAAAAAAACTGGAATAACGTGAAATTTCTTTCTTATTCCCGATTATTGATAATAATAATTGATCATTGATAAAAATTATATTCAATCAAAACTAAAGATCGATCTGTTGGCCACTCTCAAAGTTTCCTTTTTTATTTATCGACGATTTTATTTTGTAAAACAAAAGAAAAACGTAAGAAAAAAATAACGCGGAGAAAACGAGCATAAAGAGAGATGAAACACCCACATACACACACACACACTCGCAAACATATTCGTTAATACGAAAACAATATTCAACGTCACGTCTTCATTCCGCATAAACGACGCACCCGAATCCCTGATCGAATTTTTTCGACAGTTCGAATCTGCATTCGAAGAAACAAATCTTTCGAGAGAATATAGTAAATAACATAAACGAAATAAAAAGAAGAAAGAAAAACTAATCAAATATCCGAAAGCAAGAACGAAGAGAAGAAAAAAAGGAATGGTCGAGCAAAAAAAATGGAACACGTACTTGCCATTATAACGATATAGTTGCCATAGGTTGCGATTTGTTTCTTTGCGAATAATCATTAAGTAGACTTATATTTATATATATATATGTGCACACATACATATATATAAATAAATAAATAGTTAGCATTGTGCATCACACGCATCCACAAAAGTTGATACCACTACGTATTCTGTAAATATTTATCAGCTCACTACGTTTTATTATATAGATGATGATGAGGAAGAAGAGAAGAAACGAGGAGAAAAAGTAAAAAGGAATGACGTATATATATGCAAAATATATATATGCACGCGTATGTGTATACATATTTTGTATATACATTAAAATTATAAATACTATATATATATAAAATATAAATATATATATAAACACACATTCACACCTATATGCGCCATACGTGTGCACGTATACACATTGATATGGCGTAATAATTAATCTATTATTATAGAAAATATATTATTATCAATTATAATTTTTATTTTTCTATCCTGTTTTACTTTTATTGAATTTCTCTTTTCCGTACACTTGTCGAATTAAAACTTCTGATTCTCAGAATCAATTCTTTTTATTTCGGTTTCTTCATATATTGTTTTTCAGTGTGAAAATATTTTTTTATTTAAATAATTTTTTTTTTATTTCTCATTTGATGATCTATGATATAGACGAGCTCGATCGCGAATGACATTTTCTCGGCAGCTCACTCTTCCAGCAATAATACGTAATGCGAGAATTTGAGATTTTTTGTTTTTACCTAATTTTTAAAATTTCGTTTGAGAGAAACATTTTAGTGGCAAAACGGAGCGATGACACTCAACCGTACTGTAATATCGACGAGCCAATAAATGAAAAATTGAAAAGAATTTTTGAGAATCTTTGATCCCAACGAGTCTTCGATTTTTAAGAGGAAATTTGGTTTTTTCGAAGCATGATTGGTTCGACGATGCTCTTTTTTTCAACGTGCAATAATTGCTTGTGATAAAGTTGTTATTTGGTTTTTGCTATTTCTTTCATGCTTGTCTGTCAAAGGATTTCAGTCAGAGCGCTCTTTCTGTATATATAAATATAAATATTATTATAAATAATTCAGGACGAAGGAAAAGAGGCAAAAGATGGTGGGATTCTCTGTTCTCTGGAGTCGGCGTGGAGGACAAAAATAAAATAAGGGTCAAAAATTCATCGTAAACACGAGTTTCATGAAAAACGAAATTCTTTTTCGTACTCAAGAATTAGGAATTGAACGTAATTCAGAAGCAAATTAAAAATACATTTCTAATTTATCAACACATGATATATATTTTTTTCGAAATATATTTTATTGTATCAGAGGTCAAATTCCTGTCAAAAATAATTTTAATAGAATTAAAAATTTCACATTTTTGTAGTAAATTTTTTCAAGTTTTTACGCATGAGCTGCATTTTCAATTAATTGCTTTAGAACAATTTTAAATAATTTGGACAAACGGTATTTTTTGAATGATCGAAAAAATAAATTAACTAGACTTTGATTTTTTTTTCAATTTTATTGAACATGTAAATTTAAAACGTAGTAAAAAAGTTTGATAACGATCTTTTTCGTTTTGCTTATGCCCAAAGCAAATATATACGTGAATTTCCTATGAGAAACAATGTTAAATTTCATAAAATTTAGAGCCTCATAATTTCTAAACCGTTTGGTGAATCATATTCAACTTTAGCACTAAAGTTTTTTTACACATTCGTGGACATTATGACCGAATTTCACTCGCTTTTCATTGCTTTGAAAATGTATCCCATACATTCTTAAACTTTGTCGCTCTCAAGCTGAAATTGCGTTCACGTACGGCTCTCAAATCGCTCAGCGAGTACAAGAAGACGTAATTATCAAAGCGAAAAGAGTCATAAAATTTAAGATAAACATAAAGATAGTAGATAGAGTAATAAAAAGGATGAATACAGAGCGTCCTTTTCAAGGCGATTCAGGCAAACCTTTAACAGACTCTTTAGCCGATATAAAAATGATTTTCGAGTAATAAAAAGAAAATTCCATAAACTTCATTCAAGATTCAAAAAAACTGACAATTATTATTGAGACACGGGATAATTTTTTTCAATTCTTTTCACGGAGTAGTCTCGCCAATCACAAAGTCTTCCGAGTTGGACGGTCTCCAAACGAAGACCAATTTTTTTTTCAATAATACCAAAATAGCCATTTTTCATGCAGTCCCCATTTTTTTTAAATTCATTGAATCCTTCTCAGTGAACGAAGATCAATCTTCGCAATAACACTAATATAGCTATTATTTCGTAAAATATCCGCAATTCTTTTATGATTTCATATAAAATTTCTTGATCATCTTTGAAGGAAACGATTTTATCTTTTTACTAGAAAAATTGCACCTTCGTATCGAAAAAGTATAATTTTCACATAAAATCGTAATAACTCGCTAGTCAATTTATTCTCCCTTATTTAAATACAGATTTAAATATATTCATTCGAGTATGGGCTCATAAACTAGTTCACATTATATGACAATTGCCCTCGTTTAAAATGAACTTTGCATAGCGTATTAAAATAGTCAACGCTCTAAATTATATAGAATATTTATAATAGACAGCCGAAGGACTGAACAAGAATTCACGATGAGATTTCTAAAATAGAGAATATAAAGTAGATCGAGGAAAAGTGAGGAATTTGCCCGTATCGCCTTGTAAGCTCCTGTCATTTATTAATGAACGGTTTGAAAAAAATGTTACTTGCAAAAATAACTGAACAAAAATGCAGCTTCTAAAAAATTGGAGTTTCAGAAAAAGTTTAAAAAATGATAGGCTTCGATGTTGTAACATTGAATCAAGTGCCGTAATTCGAGTAATCTAGAACGTGCTTGTTAGATATCGGAAAATAAATTTCAGCAACAATCGAGCGATTGACTGTTCCTTTTTTTAAAATCAGATAATAATCGTATGAAAATGATAATTTTTAATTTTTTTTTCAATTTTCATGGAAAGAGTATGATTAATCGCATTAACAACAATCGATAATAATTGATGAGCAATTAATGATGTAAGATAAACAATGATGGAGAGGTGACGTGTCGATTTGGATCAATTTCGGAAAGAATTGTGTATCCGGTCAGGATAGTCACGATGGTTATGATGCTTCTACATTATTTATGATTCATAGTAAATATTTTATCACCTCACCTGGATAAGAGTCTGCATCGACAAAAAGTTCGTTTTTCGGGGTTGACACACTTTTTTCGATTGATTATCCCAATGAATATTTCTGTACAAAATAAAAAAAAATCGAACTGGCAACAGTCAATCATTATTGATCAGCGGTTGCGAATGTAAAAAATAAAAAATCCTAGAATAGAGATTTTTAATTTGGCACTTATTATTCTGATGATCGCAATGAAATTACGTCAAAAATAATTTACCAATTGTTTGATACTGCACTTGTGAAATATTCATTTTATTATTATTTTTTAACTATTTTTGATACAAAAGAATGCTTTTGCAGTCCATGTTTACGACAATATATTAATAATCCAATGGACGGAAATCGGCAATTATTCATGAGAGACGAAAAGTTTGAGAATATTCGATTTGACCTGGATCGCTGTCAGGATAATTGCCATGGATTGATATTATTTATGATTAAGCATTTATTTAATTGCCTTACTCGGGAAGGGACGTAACACCGAGAAATAATACCCTCGAGAAAACAGGAAATCGACACGAGCTCACCCACACCTTATAATTAATGATCGATCAAATAATCTAATTGGTTATCATTATCGTATATTTGTTCATTCACGGTTACGTAACGACTTGTTTATATCCTGAATTTAGAAAAATAAAAAGAGAGAGAGAAAGAGAAATATTAAAAAGTGTATAATATTAAACAATAATTAGAAAAAATCCAAGCAAGAGAAAAAAAAGTTTTTTTTAACTCTTTCATCATCGAGAAAACCGAGAGAAACAAAGGCCATTTTGTCCGACATTGAATGACAATATTGCGAAATGAAGAGTTAAATATCGCGTACACAAATTACGTAAAACTTACGTAAATAATGATGTTTTATATTTTATCCGTTTATTGGCGAGTACTTGTTCTCATTTCTTTTTCTTCTTTTTCGATCTTGCCTCGCGGAAGTCGCTTCATCATGCGCGTTTCATGTACATCCTTTTTTTTAAGGAATATTCTACGCATAAACTATACATATATTATCTATAAATAAATAGAAATGTATATGTATATAAATGAAAATTGAACGGCACAAATGAGTCGATCGTCTTCGTTTAGCGCGTGGACGATTTTTCCGCGCATCGACAAGTCGAATCCGAGAACGGGGAAAGAGCACGAGAAGTGAGAAAATGGGTAAATAAATTTAGAAATCCGTATCTTATAGATAAGTATAGAAAATTAAGATAATTTAAGCGAAAGAAAATGAGAGAGAGGAAAAAAAAGTGAGTGGGGGGAGACTACGAGACGCGTAGATCTTGACAAATCCCAAAAATGTAACCACTGAGAGTTTGCTAAATAATGAACAAATTTCTCGATACTGTATAGTTACGCCGCAATTGTATGCTGTAAACATCACTATTTCAAATATAATTAATTAAAATAATATTACCCTTTGGAATTTATTGAATAATTTTTTACAAACATTCTTTATTCAGTAGTTTTATTTTCACTCTGGCGTGAGTTTGTTTGTCGACGAAAAAAAAAAAAACAGATGGACGATTTTTGCACTTTATCGAGTTATAAGAATAACGCGAAGGTCCCACCGTATTTTTACTAAATAATGAACAAATTCCTCGATGCATTTCTGGTTGTTACTACTATTGTAAATAATTAAAATGATCGGTACCGATTAAATTCTTCGATGCCGAATATACCGTCAGTATTTTTATACGAATAATGATTGTTTCAAACTCTGACGAAAAATTGTCAAAAATAAAATCCAATAATCAGCTGAATTAATTACAATCAATTCAATTGAAAATGTACTTTTCAACGAAAGATAATAAAAAAATTCCTCAATACTGTGTTAATTACACTGCAATTGAGATAATTACATAATACGAAAATTCTCACTTGAAACATTAATTAAAAAATACTTTCTCTATATTATTCATGATATATTATTGATCGAATAATAAAACATAAAATAAATAATTAAGACAATAATAATATCAATTATTTTTTTTCAAACTAAATTTCATAAATTAGTTATTCGATGGAAAAAAAAACAATCGGTCGTTACAGGTAATCGAGAAATCAACGAAAGGTCCGAAGTTCGAACCTCGCATGCGAAGAGATTGTTAGGACGGAGGAAGAGGCTCGAAGTCGGCCATCGGCGATTGAGCTGGAAATAAATAGGAAAAGAGGGTGAGTTCGATCGGGGGCGAATGGGCAATCTCGCCGCGGAAATCGGCAAGAATTTTTTGCAGTGTTCACCAACCGAGAGAGTGAGACAGAGAGACAGGGAGAAAAAAAAAGAAAAATAAGGAATAAAATATATATATATATATATATAGAGAGAGAGAGAGAGAGGGGTGAAAAATGGATCGATGTGAGTGTGTATCGGCCGAAAAATACGGCGGGGATGAATTTAGCTCTCGGCATTCCTGCGTCCGTTTCAGAGTATGCGCTCTGAGAGAACGCGAACCTCGGAGGGGATTTTCATTCGCTCTTCTATAACGATCGCAGTCACGGAAACGCCCGAAACGTGCGACGAACGAGAGTATAACGTACTACGAATTGCGGGGGTTGAAAAAAGGGGAGGTGACGCGGAGGGGTTGAGAAAAGCACCGACATACATACATATACGTATACATCACGCATATACATGTATACATACAATCACATGGTATATACATGTATACATCACGTGTGTATACCATGTAGACAACCCCAAGATCCCAAAGAATTTTTATTCCTCTCCCTGCTCCTTCTCCTCCTTCGTGTCCTCTCTCTCTCTCTCTCTTTCTATCTTTCTCCATCCCTCTATGTTCGTCTCTTCATTCTCGTTCTCCGCCTCCTCGCGTATTCGTATACTCCTCTCTCACCACCCTCCACCCTCTTTCGGGCCAACACACTCTTCTCTCTCTCTACTCGAGACTCGCGGTTACAAACGGCCTTCTTCTCCCTGTGCAACGACCAGACGAAACGTCCCCTTTTATCCGCATTTTCATTTTTTTATCGTTTTTTCAATTAAAAGTAGAATAAACGTTCTATATAGACTCGTAAGAATCGAGAGATAAGTAAGACTGTACTCTGAAAGTAGATCGCTTTTCGTATTTTTTACAATATTTCTATATCTGAGATCAATTGATACGAGAAAAGAGAAATAGAACAGTGAACCCCCAGTGTGTTCGTTTCGGATCAACGTTTTTTAACAACGTCTTTTATCTATTTCCAAAATAAACGAATGACTGAATGAATGAATAAATAAATAAATAAAGGACGAATTTTCAAAACATACAACACGCTCGGATCGTCGTTCCTCGAATGTCAATCGAAAGCGTGGAAATCTCATGTGCGGTGAAAATATTAAAAGCATCGAAGCGTATCGTGAAGAAATTATGCCAAGTGCGAAAAAATGCATTCGCGGTACTACTGATGAAAGTGAAAAAATCGTAAAAGGAGGGTTCGAGTGATCGCTCCGGCGACGATCGCGAGTTTCCGATATAGATGTTCGAAAAATCAGAAGTGCTCGAATCGTGCATGAGAATAAATCTTCGTCCATCGGAATAAGGAAAAAAAAAGTAATATTTTGAGAAACAAAGTTCGTAGCAAGTGCATGTTTTTTGAATCTCATCGCCCTTTGAGAGTGCTTTCGGAAGGTGCTTGAAAAATCTGGAATGCTGAAATCGTGAGAATTTACTTTCATTCATACTTCCTCGAAGATATTGAGAATATTTGAAACGATTTTTTAAAATTTTTTATTAAATTCATAAAATTTTCACGAAAACGATAATAACCGTCTCACAATTATCTCCGAGAGTCGATTGAATCAAATTAATATTTGAAATCGAATCGCTATACATTCGAGAGGGTGCATTTGTAAAGCTTTTGATAAATCATGAACGAAGTATCGAGTGTCAGAATAAGAGAAAACAGAAAAATATCTCACAAAGAAATGATACGAAAAATTCACATTTTTATCTCAGAGGTCGAGTGTTCAGAGGATGCTCCCGAGAGCGTATAAAAAATGAAGAATGCCGAAACAGTGAAAATTAATCTTCATCCATTCGAATAAGGGTAACAAATGTTTCTCGAAAAAGCGCAATAAAAGTTCATGTATTTTGGCTCGCGTCGCTGCATCAGCGTTCTTTTTCACGTTTAGAAGAGAGCCCGAATCCCCGACGCGTGAAAATAAATTTCCCACTGTTCGAATACGAAAAACAGAAAAGTATAATGTTTTTCAAAAAAGTCGCAATAATGGTTCATATTTTTGGCTGAAATCGCTCCTTGAGGTTTCGCAAGGGCTTTCGAAGGAGAAAGAGACAGCGCGTTTTGCGGGTCGATTCGTTTTGTGTCGAGGGGTTGCGAGAGCGTTCCGGAGGAGGGACGAGGTGGAAGAACGAGGGGAAAAAGGCAGAGGGGGTTGATAGGAAAAAGGAGAGCACGCTGTCTGTGACTACCGTCCATATCTACTCAACGCGAGTGCTTTCTCCTTTTGTATCGCGTAAACCCGCGAGGCTGACTCTGTCTTCGCTCTTTTCACGCTCATCTCGCTCTTTATTCCCACTCTCTCTCTCTCTCTCTCTCTCCCTCTCACTCTCTCTATCTCTTTTGAAATATTTCCCTGTCGCTCGACACCGGCACCCTTTCCACTCATTCGTTCACCTCGATCGCTTTCGCTTATCCATGCACATTCTCGTGTTTTACATAAATTTTTATTAGCAATACGAGATATTGAGGGGAGTCGAGAGGGAAGTGAATCGATCGCGGGCGGCGCGTTTGCCGCTGACGCTGTCGAGAGAGAAACAACCCTCACTCCGGCGACGCGTACGCTCCGTACGATCGCTTGACTTGCGGAAAATCGTTCGAACCATAGCTCTCACGATATTGTTCATTCTATACCCGGTATTCTTCCCCATCGTCTCGCGACATTCCACTGCGGAAGCTCCGAATTCCGAGGTCTCGAAACTATTTCTCGCGTCTGATGTATTCCCGAAGATATTCACACCGGATATTCATATTTCCGATTTCCGACTATTAAACGGGAGTTTCAAGACGGAATGAAGTTATTTTCATTGTAATATAAATAAAATTTTGATAAAGATGGGAATCTGTGATTTAACTCGGAAGAATTAAGCGTAAGTTTGAGACAAGACGTATAATTATATTATCATTTTAATGTAGATACAATTTCGAGAATTATTTATAGCGACTTTGCACTCTGAAAAGTTTTAAATAAATCTCAAGGCGAGGGTTAATCATTTTTATTGTAAATATGTAAATAAAGTTTTGATAAGAGTATGAAAAGACGTTTCTAATCTTTTGAGTGAGCTTAATTTTTCGTGAGTTCAAAACAGAATAAAAAATTGACATCGTGATATGAATAAAATATTGGTAAAGGCGGAAAACCGTGTTTTGGTTCTGGAGAGTTGAATGTGAGCTCGGGACAAGACGTACTCGATTTTAATAAAATTGAAAGAGGAAAAACAACCTCTGAGCGGTGGAATTTTTTTTTTTTTGGGGTCGCGTATCGGGTAATATCTCGCGACGGTATACGATTAAATTGAACGTGAGTTCAAAATAAGGTCTATCATTTTCATCGTAATGTACAAATAAAATTTAATATAACGACGGAACGCAGTTTTTGAAATCTACCCAATTTTTTTGGGGTCTCGTATCCAGTTAACATCTCACGATAATATGCGAGTAGATTAAACGTGAATCCAGTACGATAACAAAAATTATAATGTTCACCATAATATAAATAAAACTTAATAAAACGGCTAAAAATTGCCTTTCGAGCACTATCAAATTTTTGTCGGAGTCGTGAATTAAAAAATAGCTCGCGCCAGTGCTACAATTTTCATCACATTCATAAATTAAAAAATAATAAGCAGGCAAAAGATATAGTCTTGTAGGGCTGAAAAATTGATGCGAGGTTGCGTATCGAGTAACATGTCTCGATAATAGGCGAGTAGATAAAATGTAAGTTCGACACGATATAAACCATCATTTTCATCGTGACGTTAATGTAAAGACTGAATAGAGTTCGATGAGAATTATCTAATTAAATGTGTTCGTGTGTTGGGTACATCTCATGATAGTGCTTTGATCTTAATCGTGTTTACAAAACAACATTTATAGAAAACGAAAAGTATAGACTTCGAGGCCTAAAGAATTAATTCGAAGTTGCTTATCAGGTAACACGTTTCAACAATAGCCGAGCAGATTAAATATAAAAGTTCAGCACAATACAAACTATAATTTTGACGATGACATAAATAAAATTTAATTTAACGAATGAATATAGTTTTTTGAGCATTATTAAGTTTGTTGGTATCGTGTTTTGAGTGTATAAGGTAAAATCCGCGATGCCACGCAAATAAATTAAACGTGAGTTTATAGAACCAAGCGAACTGTAATTTCATCACAATGTATAAATAGAATTTGATACAAAAAAATGGAACGCAGCCTCGAACCTTCGAGTTTTTTTTCAGTCACGTCAGAGGTGAATTTTCCGGTTAATATGCAATTCGATGATGCCGCGTTACTTCATGACGATCTCAAGGGCGACAAATGATTGTTTCATTATAATATTGATAATGTTTCAATTAACATGGAAAAAAACTCTTTTTTTTGGGATTCAGAATCAGGCAATTGCGATCTCGTGGTACTAAGTGATTAAATGAAACGTGATTTTAAGGCGAAACGGACTATAATTTTCACTGTTATTTCAAATGAAGTTTTAATGACAGAGGAAAACAGTCTTTACGATCTGGAGAATTTCTCCAGGTATACGTGATTAACGAGGTGAACCCTTTACACCTCGAATAGAGACATTTTGATAAAACATTCCAGGCAGATAGATATTTTTTTAAATAGATCGAAATTTGGTATAGTTTACAAAATATTTTAGGACACATTTCTTTTGAAATTTTACAATTTGGATTTTATAATTACGATACAAAAAGAATTATATTTCTCAGTAATTTCTCAAAATTAGCTTGATGGAGTTGGAAAACATTTAAGATTTAATTCTTCCTTGTAGACATCTCGGTTAAACTCGATTATAGTTTTTTTGGTATGATTAGATCATCTGATGAGATATGTATAGATACAAATCGATATAAGATTCAATAAAATAGTAATAAGAAGTACGTATGTACCTTAATCAAGTTCAATTTTAAATTCAAGACCCTTTAATTAGATATTCGATTAAGCATTTTCGACTAAAGCGGTGATGATTGGAATTTCTTGAGAAAGGATTATCTGCGACATTTAAATACATGAATACCATTTTTTCGAAATTTTCATCGTATGTATATGAAATAATATTCATTAATAAAATTATATTCGATAAAACGAATCACGTAAATGAACGTGAACTTGCTTATCAAAAAACCATCAGAGTCGCTAATTTCTATTAAATTATAATTTTTTGATTCTTACTACGTTTCGTGGATAAATTTTCTATTTTCCGCTTGTGTCCGGAAACAAAACTTGAAACAAGACGAATTGAATTTTTCACCGCATTATTCATACTCAGTAGTAAAAAAAATTCATTTTATGGCGAAAATATGTATATCATGGTGAAATTGAATAAATAGATAAATCAGCCTGTAAGATCTGAACATTTTTTCCGGTCACCTATCACGCAATATTCCGTGATGGTTCACGATTAAATCTCTCGCTGTGCTCATACAACCCGTCCTCTCATGATTGAGGTGTCTCGATACCGCAATATATACAAATAGATGTAAACCACATAGGAAATTTAAAAATGGTGTAACTTCGATGAAATTTTGTGACAGAATGTTCTCACTAAATATGAGGATGAAAAAATTGGGAAAAAATATTTTCATGTTTCTCGTAGAAAATTTTATACAAATTTTATAAAATTCTTATCATTTTTTATTTCTATCGTTACTATCAAACGCTCCTTAAATGCACCCTTTTCTATCGAAAGATTCAGACAATCGCGTTTTTCTAGACAAAAAGCTTTCGGAAAGCACGATCGTGAACGAGAGAAATGTAAATTTTGTTTTAAAAAATAGTTCATCTGTTTAAAATACACTTTTGATATCTCAGTGACAAAATCTACGTCTCCAGAGCCCGTGATCGGGCAATAATTGGTAAAACGGCGACAAGAAAAGAGAGTGATGTTAAAAAATGTGGGATTGAACGAGAGTAGCGATAGTGATGGTGATGACAAATTTCCGGAAGAGGACTAACGTCAAAGAGAAACATTTGTCACCAGCGAGACTGAAGAAAAAGTGAACAGCGGCTTCTTGCTGATTCTTAGACGAGAGACTCGTCGGTATGACGATTTGGAAAAGTTTTCCCGGAATGACGATCGGGAGGTTATTCGCCGTCCTCGCTGGCTCTTATCTCATCGCCACGGTTGCTCTCTTCGATCGTGTTAACGCCAACGACAGTTGGGACCGTGACGACGATCCCAGTTCGTACTAAAGTTTATTATGAACATTAACAATTAAAATAGATTTTTTTCTCCACCTTCTTTTTTACTTCACATTTTATTTTGTTGGGAAACGAATTTCAAACGAATTGAAAATCGAATTTTAAAAAATAATCTTTAAAGGACAATCTCAGTTCGAATAGCTGTTTATTATGCATATTAATGAATAAAAAAGATTTTTATTTAATTTTCTTACATTTTTTTCGTTAATATAAACAAAATTTTCAAAAAATATTTAGTTCACGAGTAACTACAATAAACTGGTAAATAAAAATTCGTTAATTAAAGCTAAATCATCACAGATTCAAAATTTTTGATAATTTGGTTTTCTTAAATAAAGAAAAGTTAAATTAATTGCTTGTGATATTAAACAACAAAAAAAACAATTAATTTTGTAGAATAGAATCTGGACCTATTTTGTTTGGTTTTCGTGAACATTAATTTTATTTTTCTCATTCTCAGTTTCGACAACCGAAGTATTTGCCGTCCTGGGTGGATCGGCCTCTCTCCCATGTGATATCGAACCGGCCACGAAAGCGGAAACCCTTTATATGGTTTTGTGGTTTCGTGATCACATGATCAAGCCGATTTACAGGTATGAAAATTTACCATTTTCCAAATCCCAATAGAGGAAACACAATATTTTATTAAGTTCACGTACCGGAGGTAAACAAGTAAAGAAAGATTATTAAAAATTGCAATAAAAGTAAAAAAAATCACTGTAAAAAGAGAGAATGAATTGTCAAATTGACAAAAAGCAAACATTTTATTTGCTGGATGTGGTGAAATCGGGGTAAATAGTTTTTTAAATCCGGATCGTTATTAAAAATAATTAACAAATATAACAATATTTAAAATTTGTTCGAAAAATTGTTTAAACATTTTTTATTCGAAACATTTGACCAACTCTTTGACTCTTTGATTATAGTAAAATAAAAAATAATAAGAAATGGTAATGATAATATTGCAAAACGTCAACATGAAAAGATGGCTACAATATTACTTTCCCGATATCCAAAAAAAATAATTATAAAGCCTCAAATGTGTAAATCTCGCCGCAGATTTTTTATTTCATGAATAGCGCGTTGTGTGACAAGATTCGAAGTATACGCACGTGTCAACATTAATCAGCAAATTTCTGACGTGTAGATAAAAAATGATGGATTCCAAAATAGGTCAGTAAAGTTGATGAAGTTGCGAATTAAAAAAAAAGGAAAAAAAAGCTAAAGGAAAAAATTAGTATTGTAATTACAAATAGGAAATCGATATTAAAAATTTGAAGAAAATAAAGTAGGACGGTATCACCCTGAGAAAAATGAATACTTTTATTCGGTGAACGTGAGAAAAGACGAATCGATACCGCAGAAAATTGGCATTGTTATCGCCAATACAAAATCAACAAAAACCATTATCAAATTCAATCACAGCTGAAAAATATCAAGGCTAGAAAAAAAGGGAACGGAATTACCGTAAAAAACCAGAATACTTTATTCGTCGAACGTGTCAAGAGACGAAAATATATGCTCAAGAAAATTGATATTAATATCACATAAGTACAAAATCAATATCTTTATCAAATTGCATCGGAGCTAAAAAAATATCAAAATGTGGAAAAAAAGAGTAACGGAATTATTTTAAAAAAGAAGACGAAAATTCTTGACGCATCAAATATCATTGCCACGAACAAAAACAATCAATGAAAATTTTATTATCTTTGCATCCGAAATATTTCTAATAAAGAAACGAAATTACTTTGAAACAACAAAGGGATGTTTCATTTGTTCAGCGTGTGATTGTTGTCTTTACCACGCATAGGTATTGTTAGCAGAACGCATTGTTATACAACATATGCAGTACGGATAAAAATCATTATCAGATCGCATAAAAAGTAAAAAATATCAAGATGAGAAACAAGAGGAGCGAAATTACTTTTTAACGAAAAA
Source organism: Cremastinae sp. B BG-2022a (assembly GCA_030522605.1). Taxonomy (NCBI): domain Eukaryota; kingdom Metazoa; phylum Arthropoda; class Insecta; order Hymenoptera; family Ichneumonidae; species Cremastinae sp. B BG-2022a. Next base: position 5,075 of record JAPYYX010001166.1, on the reverse strand, counting down.
AAACAGGCTTTGTCTGTTGAAAATGTGAAAATAGAAGCAGATTTGTAGATTTACCTTCGCGATTGTTATCGCGAAGGTAAATTTGTCCGCGTTCGGGGCATCCCCGAGGAGATTTGAACAAGACTGGAGCATGACAACGAAAAATAAATAAAGTAGCAAAGGGATTACATAATGTGTACTGTGTGTACAGAGGATTTGCATATATAGGAGGAGAAGAGATATTTGGATGATGAGATAGGGGTGAGGAAAATTAATAGACGATGTATATATACAATAAAGGTGAGAGGGGCTTATCTTGACGTTGCAGCTTCGATGTACGCGGTAGACCGTTCCAACAGGCCCGCAACTGGTCCGACGACTCGGTCTCCCCTCGAGCCCACTTCAGTACCTCCCCTGGACCGGCTGCTCTTGTCCTCGAGGGTGTTCAAGCCAGCGACGAAGGCGTTTACAGGTGTCGGGTCGACTTTCGAAATTCCCCGACCCGAAACTTTCAAGTTAACCTTACAGTCATTCGTAAGTATATATCTCTATTCATTTTCAACTCTATTTTCAACTACAACTCAAACTTTTAACGCCTTCTATTTTTTTTTCTTTTTTCATTTCAATTAAATTTATATCAAAACGGAAAATGTACATTTATTTCAAAGTGAATAAAAGGGAAATTCATTTCCTGACGCGTATATTCTCAACTGAAACTTTAAGCTCGTTGTTCATTTTTTTTTCATTTTAATTGGATTTATTATAAAATTGAAAATGTATATTACACTTAAAAGCGAAAGAGAAATTCATTTCTCTTTGATTTTAATTTAATTAGTATGAGAATAAAAACTGTATACATTTTATTCTAAAGAAAAAATTATGTACTTTACGATGTATGTTCTTAACTGAAATTAAAACTTGTACTTTTTTATTTTAATTAACTAATCGAATCCATAAAAAAGAGTATGAAATGTTTTTGTATCGATTACATTTCTATATTTTTGTCACAATACAAATTTTCATTTGATCCGCAACCGAGAAACTATATTTTTCGATAACAGATCGTCCACAAAAATTATTGATCTACGACAGTTCCGGTCGCGAGGTGGACAAAGTTATTGGACCGTATCAAGTCGATGCTGAATTCAGCCTGTCCTGCGAAGTCAGAGGCGGTTAGTATTACGATCACACATTGTTACCATGATAAAAAGAATTGTATATCCGGACGAAAGGCTGAAATGTCAAATAACCCTCTCCCATCAAATGCGTCTTCTAATATGGCTAATATTAGAAGAAATATGTAAATGACTATTAAATAATTAGTAGGCATGAATAAATAAATTCGATGATAAATTTAACAGGAAAGCCACCACCGACGATAACGTGGTACGTCAATGAAAAAAAGGTCAAAGGTGTCGAGCATGTTGAATTAAACGTCGTCGTGAGCAGACTGAGCGTGTCACAGTTGAAGAGAGAGCACCTCAACACAACTTACAAATGTCAAGCGTCCAACACCGATCTCGTTCCACCTTTACAAAAATCCGTTCTCCTCGATGTTCATTGTAAGTCAAACCCATTATTTATTTTTTTCGTGTTTACTGATACGTGAAAATAAAGTAAGTCAAAAAATTTGATGAGAATGCATGAAAAATTTTTTTTCAAATTTTAATTGTCATTCAAAGTTCATGTACTCAAAGTTTAGGATAGAATCAATTTTTTGAATATTCAAGTTGCACTAAAAATAGTTAAGAGCGATGTGAATTTTTAAACGTTATTTTAATTCTTTCTTATTTGATGGACATAATAAAATAAAGTGTCGATATTCATTAAAATCGGTGACAGGTAGTGATTTTTATATACTTGATAAAACGTAATTACGAGGAATTAATATTTGATTATGAATGAAAATTCAAAAGTTCACTTATTCAACGTGCCTACTGATGCATGAGAATAAAATACGTCAATTTTCATGACAATGAATCCAAAAAAACTAATAAAAAGGTCAATATATTTGTGTTAAAACCGCGTTGAAATGGTTGTAATGAATTTCAACAATCAGTTATGGATTTTCTGACTGGAAATTTAAACTTTCATGCTCTTCCTATCTATCAACATGAGAATAATTGAATTTCATGAAAAAGTGTAAAATAATAATGAGAATGAGTAGTAAACATCGGAATAAAAGTCTTGATAATGATGACTGTGAAGAATTGCTACACTTAATTAAGACAAGAGTTCGAAATGATTCGTTTCCCTCGGTCCTTCGACACGTGGAATATAAAATACGTCAATTTCCATGACAGTGGACGAAGAACTATAATTGTCTTAAATAAGTCACGATAAAACATAATTGAGATGAATATCAATTTGTCACTGGACAAAATAGATAAAATATTCATTTTCTCATAAATTATCCGACACATCACAATAAAAAGTTTATCAAATATCATAACAAATAGAAAATTATGAATAAAACATAATTTTTGCACACATATTCGTATCGTGAATTTGCATAAAAATGATTAAACGCCCTTTTCGTTTGTAACATTTAAGTGGAGCCTGTCAGTGTCAAAATACTGCACAAGCCAGCAATATTGGAGGCCGAAAGAACTTACGAACTAAACTGCGAAGTGATCGGATCTCACCCCCGTGCTCGAGTTCTCTGGCTCGAGGGTAACAGTACCTTCGGCAAAGAACGATCGAGGGACAATGGAAATTCGAGCATCGTTCTCAGCACCTTGACGTTTACACCGGGCAACGAAGATAATGGCAAAAATCTGAAATGCCGGGGAGAAAATACTGCGATACGAAACGCATTTCGGGAGGACTCCTACTATCTCAACGTTGTCTGTCAGTATAATATTCTCGTTTTAACATTTAATATATTTACTAACTAGCGTGTACATCGAAATATAAAATGCAAATTATGTACATGAACGATAAGCAAATGTTTTTATACTTTTTGCTGATGAGGCAAAAATGTTAAGCAATATTTATGATATAAATTAAAATGTATTTATATTTGTTTATGTGATGAAAGTACTTTTTTGTCGATATAGTTCCACCAAAGGTAGAACTCCATTTGGGAAGTACCCTAAATCCCCAAAATATAAAGGAAGGTGACGACGTTTATTTCGAGTGCAAAGTCCTTGCAAATCCGGCGCATCACAAAATAACGTGGCGGCACAACGTAAGCTCTTCAATTCGTATAAATTACGATATCGATTTGATTATGAGTATTCATGATTTATTTTCAAATAACTTAATCAGTGCAAGAATGGGGTCAGTAGTTTAATATTTGATAACGTAGCAACATCTCAGACGTTGATGCAAAAAATGTCTTGCTAAAAAACTCAAGATCCTTGTGATATGAATTAATCAGTGTAACAACCAATTCAATATGCTTTGTTCAAAAAATAGTAGCTTCATAGATATTAATTTTAAAAAACGACTTCGAAAATTCGCCGAGATCTATTTTCTCGATTTTTGGGCTGCATTTTCGTAAAAAAGTATCTTACATGCACGTAATTTAAACAGAACTATGTTTAGCTTATCATGAGTTGAGTTGGGTTCAAAGTAAATAAATAAGTTGATAACATGACATCGACAATGAATAAATCGATAATACGAACTTACATTTATTTATTTATATTTACAGGGACAAATATTGACGCACAATAGAACGTCCGGAGTGATAATGAGCACGCAAAGTTTGGTGCTTCAAAAAATAAAGCGCGACAACGGTGGAAATTATACTTGTTCAGCGAGCAACGACCTCGGTGAGACACCGAGTTCCATCGTTAATTTACGAGTCCAATGTGAGTGACCGATTCTCATTTCTTTCTCAAGTAATTCGTTTCGAAAAAAAAACTTCAAAAATTAAAACAGATTTTTTATTTTTCTAAAAATGTAAAAATAAAATAAAATTGCAGTCTCGCCGGTTTGCAAGACGAAGGAAGTGATGACGATCGGTGCATCGCTCGACGAATCGGTAAAAGTCCGATGCGAGGTCGAGGCAGACCCGAGCGAAGTTGCGTTTTTTTGGGAGTTCAATTACAGTGGTGAAAATTTTGAGATAATTCCCGTCAAGCTGGACGGCAATAATGGAACGACGAGTGAAATAATTCACACGCCAGTGAACGAGAGAGATTACGGGACTTTGACCTGTTGGGGAAGAAATCAGATCGGCAAGCAGGAAACTCCTTGTCTCTATCGCGTTATTCCCGCAGGTATACATTTGAAAAAAAAAACTAAAAATTTAATAGCTATTGATTTTTAATTGTAAATTTTCATCTTATTTATTTTATTATTTATTTGTGTCTTTTCGCGATTTGTTTTTGTCGAAATTTCAAATTTTCTTTATGTATTACATAACGATAAAAAAATATCAATTTTTTGAATTTAATTATATACACGGGAAGTCGATTTTTTTCAATCGAGTCACGCATATAATTGCAAAGATTAATTTAAAATTAAATATTTAATGATTTTCAGTAAAACCGAGTGCACTGAGCAATTGCACGATAAAGGCCTCGATAAATCAAAGCTCGGAAGTCCTCGAGGTCGAGTGCGTCGCCGGTTACGACGGCGGTCTCAGACAGGACTTTCGGCTGGAAGCTTATGACGCACGTAGCAACAGTTTACGTATCAACGTTTCAAGCTTGAGCAACGAAACTCCCCTTTTTCGAATACCCGTGAGCGATCTTTTTCCTGCGACTCATATTTACCTGACAGTTTATGCAGTCAACGGCAAGGGCAAAAGCGATGTCTCGCTCTTGGAGGACATCGTTCTCAGGGATTCTGCTAAACCAGCCGGTTCGTTTAAATTTCCTTTATGTAGATGATTTTATATCGAATACGTATAAATTAGTTAACTTTTAATTTCCGTTATGATCTACTTTTTTTAATGAAGTTTCCTTAATTTTTCTAGTGTCCTAATTGTTCCTGTTTATTCATTTTTAAAAGTTCATAATTCTCAAAAAATAAATTTTAAGGAGATATCTTATCTTTGTTATTTTCCAGCTGTATGCCTGTTCAGGGCTATTACAGATCCCAATTCCATATCCCTTATTCCTTTATTCCTGCTTTCCTCATTG